>JAPYZS010000252.1:90376-131652 GCA_030522925.1 Trissolcus japonicus | reverse complement strand
CTTAGGATGCATCGTTGGAAAACAGATCGCAACGAGGGAAATCATCAAAAAAAAAGGTTTGTTTAAATTGCGCCGATCTGCATCGTTTGGATCGCCGAAATGAGTGAGTTTCATAAAAAAGCATAATTTGGAAACAAAAGTAATATTGAAAAACATTAAAGCATGACTTCCTTCTAAAAATCAAAACGATCAACGATTTTAAATTTTTTGTTCCGCATTTACAACACTGAAAGTAGCATTTCAAGCGGTTCAATTCTGATTATCCAATTAAAATATAACAATATCGGTAACATCGGAAGTAAAAACAAATAACTCCATCCAATTCAAAATATAATCAACCAAAACTAAACCGGAAAAAAATTTAATTTAAAGTTATCATAAACATATCATAAACAATTAAAATCCCAAATTAAATTGAATAACGAGATCGCAATATAAAAATGTGTAATGGGTTTTTGCTTTGCATGAAACATTAAAAAAACGTCCGTGTGTTATTAAGTTTTAATAATTAAAAAAATAATATAAGTATACAGGCACTTAATTAATATTTGCATACATACAAAAATGGAGAGGTCCCGAAGGTGGCAATATGTACAAGATCATTTTCAATTTATAAAAAATACAACGCCATGACGAATCGGTTTGGAATCGCTATACTCTCGTACGATAACAAGATGAGCTACAAGCTGTTCTCTCTTAAAAAGTAGTCTTGTCTTTTAACTTACAAAAAGTCGCATGTTTGGTATTATTGACAATTACTCGTAGACAAAAAAATGGGCGGAAGGAGATTGTTTCGTTAATAAACCTATCCTTTGTTACATGGTCACATTATAATCATTAATTACTATTACTGTTACTCCATGCATAACACGGTCAGAGTCATTCACTCTGTGACGTTGCGAGACTTCGACTTTTTTTCCCCTAAAAAAAATTGGAAGGAAAGTTGACCAGAACCACTTTTTTTAAGTTTTTAAATTTTTTCATCTTCCCTTCCTACTTTCGCTTATCGTCTTTTTCAAATGTCCATCTTCTGTCCCCCTTTTCTCCCTTGGGAAAAAAGATGGACATCCAAATTTATTTTGCACACATTTTTGATGAACATTATTTTTTCTCGTAAAACGAAGTCAGGCAACATGACGATGACTCGCTTCATAGACTAAACAAACAAATAACAACAACAATTATTACATCCTAACATTTGTAATGATTAGTGATACAAAAAAGGTCTGGATTAATTGTTCATGCAAGGTTCAACATATTGTACCGAGCTGCATCTGTTTTATACATGCATCATACAATTGGGATGAGTCCTTCAACAATATAATTACAAATTCTCAAGCGGTAGGAATATAAAAAAACAAAGTACAAAGATTAAAAAAAAAATTTCCCATTAAGACAGGGAGCATCTCGGATTTCGCCTGGGCCCTGTTCTTAATGGTCTTTTGGCACATTTAAAATGACGCGGAATTTTGGTCATCTGTGGACATAAATGCTTGATGAGTATTTTACTTTTCGTTTTTCTTTTTCGACACAGTTGACGCGATCGAACGATAACCCTCACGGACAATAAATAATAAATAATTTTGAGGGGGGCTCGAATTTTACAACGGTCTTTGATGACTCTTCATCTTATATACAAATTTGTAGAACTAAGTTTTACAATCTCGAAAAATTTTGTCCTATCACATTACGTAGTCACAGGTTATTTTCTTTTCTTCTTTCTTATCAACGTGAGGTGTGGAAATTCCATCTTTACACTTTTCTTTTCTTCGACTGACTATAAGGAATCAAAATTCGACTCTCTGTCGCTGATTGCCTGAAACCAAAACATCATGAATGAAAAATTACAATTCAAAAACATTTTTCATATTTTTTTCCTTTAAAATTTTTTAAATTACCCTGTCAGAATTGTACAACGGTGGATGCTGAGCGGGAAGTCGCAAAGTACTGCCAAGATCTCGCTCAGCCATGGTGTGTCCCTCGCTGGCGCTGTCCCTCATGTCCCTGTTGTCTTTCCTGTCCGAAGCAGCCAGCTTGGTCGATGGTTGTATCGTTGTCTCGCCGCATGACCTTGCCAAAGTTGATCCAGCCTCCCCAAGGTCAACACGGAGCAGCGTCTTTGTCGAGGGTTGGATGGATGCTTCGCGCATCAAAGTCGATTCTAAGTCGCCCTGATAATCCGTGCCTTGATAAGTCTTTGGGATTGAATCCAACGTGCTCTCACCACATGACCTCACTATCGTTGATTCTGCATCAACCATCCTTGTAACTGTCGCTGAGACCTGAATTACAAAAAAAAATAAAAATTAATAATTTAAAAAGGAGATACCAATCTGAAGAATTAAATTTTAATTCAAGATTTCAACTTGTACCTGGAACCCAGCACTGACTAGAGCCCCACCAGGTGCCATCGGAATTTTGGAAGGACGAATCTCTGCTTCCTTGAAGTCGTCGACGGTGTTGACCTTCCGAGCATCATAGGTCCCATTGTCCAGATAATCGATCAACTTGTGTTCCTCGGCGGAAAAGGTGCTCATGGGTTTGTGTGTCTGCGACGCCTGAGGTGCCGACCTGTACTTCGCCCTTGGTATCATCACAGTCAGAGACCTGTCTCGTTGTTCCGAGTTGGATACTAAAACGAAATCAAAATTATAACAAAGAAAGCTTAAACTTGAATTAAATTAGTCAGCGTTGCAGTTTGTAAATCACCAGTTGGGATGAGAGGTGCGGACTTTCTCTGAGGCGACTGGAACTGTTTGCTAACTCGCCTCATTGGCTTCTTCATGGGCGGAGTTGGCGCGATCATCTGCGGGGGTGGCGGCAAGACGTGTGGAACATGATGGGGGATGGCCAGCTCCGTGACGCTGCCCTCGCTGCTGCTGTCGCAACCTGTTCTTGGTATCATGGCTCTTCTGTCGCACGAAGTCCTCTTCTTATTTGGATTACGGTAGCAGGCCATCCCAACACAGAAGACCAGCAGACCAAACAATATCGCTCCAGTTGTCACAAGAGCAATTAGCAGAACTAAAATTTAATTTATATCATTTAAAGATATTGTTTCTTTTTTTTTTTTAGTTTTCTTTTTTACTCTTTTGCTGACAAAATTTTACCTTTGAGATTGACTTGGCATTTCTGACCACTGTACCAGGAGAAACACTCGCATGCCTCCTGACCGAAAGCGTTGGTCACGCAGTGGCCTTTGTTGTTGCAACTGGCGCATCCCAACGGAGCTTGCGAACATACTCGTCCGGCGTAAGCCGAACTTTCGGACAGATCGGCCCATCCCTCTTTGCAGGAACACTTGTAGGTACCCCACAAATTGAAACACGCCGCGTTCATCGAACAGTCGTTGTACGGCCCGCCCTCTCTTGTTGTACACTCATCAAAGTCAGACGTACTGAGCTGTGAAATAAAAAAAAAAGATATTTTTGTCAGAAAATTGAAATGATAATTTATTTGGTAAATGAAAAATTGTTAAGATTGAAAAAAGGTTGAATTAAGAATACCAATGTTAAATTATTGGAAGCGTAGACATCAGTTCCACCAAGGCTGAAGTTGTTGGCAAGGAGATACTTTTTGATGATCATGTTGAATTTGTTCTGGTCGGTGTTCTCGGTCAGCTGCACATAAACGCGCACTTCGACCGGATACCTCGGCACGAAGCCAGCGAAAATCGTCCCGAGATAGACGTCTCTCAGATCGCTCTGCATCAGCGTCCTGTCCAGACTGTCTTTCACAGTCATGGCTAGTTGCTTGTGTTCCATCGAGGTCGTGTCGTTCGGGATGGAACTTGGCCCGATTTTCCTCTGACCGACACGGTCCATGCCGAGACGAAGAACATACGTGTATTTTGCTGTTAACAAAATCAGAAGCATAAAAAAATTAAAATCATTATTCAAAAGTTACACAAACAGATTAACAAATTAGTTTATAAGTATAAATTGCCTCATTTTAAAATTTTAAAAACTTTAAGTTCACATGAATTGAATTTAAATTTAAAGTTAGATTAAATGTTCAAAAGAAAATTAAGTTTTAAAGTTCAAATCAAATCCAAATTTTTATGTTCGGTTTTACATTTGCACGGTCTGTCCGGGAACAACCGGGCGAATCCTGGCCGGCAGATACACCGCATCTCGTCGCCAATGTTAGCACAGAGTTCGAATTTCGCAGATTTGCACTCGGGCAAGCAGTGATTCGTTGGTGGACGAACGGGAACGATCGATGCACCAAGTGTACTACCAGCTAGTACACGGTGTACTTCGTTGGACGTAACATCTTGTTCGTCCCTGGTTATTTCCTCGTCAGCATATTCTGCCTCGACCTACAAGATAACAATTGAATTTAAAAATGAATAATTACCAAAAATAGAATTACCAAACTGAAATTAAATTAGTTTAACAAGTTTTTTTTTAATTGAGTACTTTTAATTAACTATGATTAGTTAGTCACCTCTTCAGAGCTCAACTGAGGTGGTTTCTGATCACTCAACACCACAAAGATGGAATCATTTTCAGTATCTTCCTCGTATGTAGTGTTGGTTACAGGATGAATGATTGTAGATGTCACCGTAGATATCACGCTCGTGGGTCTAACGAGGGTTTCGGTGACGGTTTCCACTTGCGTCGACGTGAGCGTGTGGGTTATCAGTAACGTTCTCGTCGAAGGTGGATAGCCCAGGATTGACGTATCTGTTCTGGTTATTGTCGACGTTTCATAACGAGTAACCTGAAAGTTTCAACGTCCAGATTAATAAATCAATACCCACCAATTAAAAAACCAAATTAACAATTGATCAAAATTAAAATAATCAAATTGAAAAAACTTAATTTAAAAAAAAATTTAATTCATCCGCACCTCCTTCGACTTCATCTTCTTCGACGAAGTTCCTTGACTTCGAGTAGGTTTGGGTTCCTTGGTAGAAGTGCGTTCAACTTTGGTCGACCCAGCATGGCTAGTGGAAACCGTCGCGTGCTTTCTCAGCGTCGTGCCACTGGTCCTCGACTGGACCTTCTGGTACGATCTCATTGGTTTCACACTTTTGCTCACTTTTTCCTGGACGCTGGATCTCGAATGGACGGTATTGGACTCCAACGATTCTGTCGACTGGTGTTTGTTCGACGGTACCGCTATGGTGGTACTCGGTTCCAGGTGTACGAAATCGTGCTGCTCGTCATACGCCAATATCGAGTCGGTTGATTCTGACTCCGGCTCTTCTCGACTTGGAACTTCTGTGTACTTGATGTTGTCAACCACTGATGGTTTTATGATGCTTGGCATCACCAAACTTGTCGTTAGGATTGTCGTTGGTTGGATAGAACTTCTGCAATTTTCAAAAGAACGAGATCATTGAATTTGAAGCAAATTATGAAATTAAACAGTTATAAAATCAAATTATCAAAAAGGCATCTCTACCTTGACGATTTGGTCTCGAACGGTTTCACAGTATAGACACTGACCCTATTGATGGCTGGAACCCCAACCACAACAGGCAGATCCACAGTTCCATGCACAATGGGAATTTTCGATTCGATATCCTGTACAACAGGAATATGCGAAGTTGCAACAGCAGTTGCTATCTGAATAGAACCGGAAGTCATCATGGCGGGCTTCACTTTCTCCACTTCCGTGTACAGTTGAGAATTCGTCACAATCGGCGGTGGTATCATGTCCTGAAAGGTGTAACCAAAAAAATAAATAAATAATCCAATCAAACAAAATTCTGGTTCTGTTCCTCGTTCCTCACCTCTGACAAGATATCAGCAAGGAACGGTCTTCCATGCGAAGGTTCCGGTGGGGTCATGCTGACCTTGGGCGTGGGAGGTTTGAGGGTGATACTATTCTCATTCAGCGGGATGTACAACGGCGGTGGTCTCAGCCCAGCCTCGTTGTTGTCCGAGTTCTTAGGCCTGCTGGTTGTGGTGATGTGAATGGGAGGTGGCGACAGTCCAACCACGTTTTTCTCGATCGGATGTTTCTGAATGACAAGCTTCCTAGGTGGCGGCACCATATCCTGCGACGGCACAGGGTTCTTCAGCACACTAACCTTCTTCGCCTCGTTCCCAAAGTTGTACTTTTGGTAATTCGTCAGCGGATTATCCTGCACCGGGCTGTGCTTCGAAAACAACAGCGACGGCCTCTCCGGTTGGCTCTTTCCCTCCTCGGGTTTCAGGGAAAAGTTGACGGTCGGCCGAGCGTGGGCGTTGGTATTCTTCGAGTTGCCTGTCGAGATTACAACCGGATTCGGAACCTGGGGTCGTGGCTTAGTCAAAATATGGGGATACTCCGGATGGGCAAGAATGTGCTTGTCCTGAAGAGTCGTCTGGTTCCTGTACCCGTCGAATTTCACATCCTGTTCTGCGTTCGTTGGTTTCACCGTATTCGAATCGACCGAGATCGTCTGTTTGACGCGATACTGATTCGGATCACTGATCTCTTTCTGCAGCTCTTTTTTCCCTGCGTTCGTTGGGGTCACCGAAAATGGCCGACCGTGTCCGTTCGGTTCGCCGATCTGGTACCGCCTGATCGGGTGACTATCGGGTGTTCGGTTTCTCGAATTTTGGCTCGGTTCAACGTCTACCTTGACAGGGACACTGTCAATAACAAGGGTTTCAAAAGACTTGTCTGAGAGTTCTGACGTTACGTTCTTGTCGCTCTCGTCGGTGACTTTCAAGTTCCACGTATAATTTCCTCTGTTGTCAAAGTCGCTGACGTTGTTTAAACTTGCGTCGGAGTGATTTTTAAGGTAGTTGATGATTTTCACGTTGTCTGACGCCTCGAAGTTTGAATCGCTTACGTCCTCCTCTTCTTCTTCCTCAACTTCCGGTTGGGATTTGCGGTTATCTTCCTGACGATTTTGATCTTCTTGACGATTTTTATCATCTTGACGATTTTTGTCCTCCTGGTTGAAGTTGGGATTGTAGTACTCGACCGCTCCGGTTGGTATCTGGTCGCTCTGAGGTTGGAACATTATTAGCGGTGGATTTTGGAAGGTCTTGTTCATTGGGATCGGTTCTTGCAAAATCACCTGTGGACCAAAAATAAAATTACAAAATCAAATGACTAAATCTTAAAATAAATCAATTAATACATTTCAGTTTGTGCATACCTGCGGTTGATTATCAAACATGATTCCAGCCTTCTGATTCGGCAGATCCAAAGCCAAATTGTACGTGTAATTTGGATACCAGTTGGGCTCGAAATTGCCGATCTTGTAATTGTACGGTGCAGTCCTCGGCGGTACCGTAAGTTCGTTCTCGATTCTCGTTGGCAACCGCGTGGGATAGTTGGCGTGAGGCCGATCGATTCGATTGGGCCTGTTCTGATTCAAAATCGGCCCCCTCATCGGCGGACGGGGCCTGATGGAAGGCGGTCTAGGTCTCCTGTTGGACGGTATCCTCAACAACTTTTTGTCCGACTTCTTGTTGCCCGAGAGATTCTTATCATTATCGTGAGGCACTTTTCCAAACAGAACGTGATCCTGAATAGAATCGCCGGATGGCGAAATCTCGGTACGTCTGGGTGGAGACAATTCTATGGGCTTGTGCAACATCGCGTGGTCCCTCTGGGGCGGCAGGTTCGAGTGCGAGATCACGTGATGACGATTGTTCAACATTTCCGGCTTGTGGTGTACAAGTATCTCCGTCTGAACGTGACCTTGATTGTTATTCAGAATTTCTGGCCGGCGAATGGAAAAGCGATCGAACGGGCGCTTATCCGATTTTACCATCGACTGTTCGCCTTGGAATTGGCTCAGAGAAAGTGGTATCACTTGCGGCTGTTTCGCAAGGTTCACTTGGCCTCCTAACTTTTGGTTTTTCATACCGTAACTCGAGACGAACTGCGGCCCATCTATTTTGCCCTAAAAAATGAATCCCAAATTAATCATCTTGCAAATTTTGCAAATTTTTAAACTAGTTTATACACTTTCAATTTTTGTTACCAATTCCAATGATTAATTTTATATTCATTTCTATTTTATTTCAGTATATTATTTTTAATTTCAATACATTAGTTTGAAAGATTGTTTTTTAATAAAAATAAGATTACATTATAGAAACTCTGATCAGTTTCCGGATGAGGCGAGGGTTCATCGAAATATTGTCCACTTATGTGCGGCTCGTTTGTGTCGCCGAAAATGAGAGCTTGTGTGCCCCCCTGTGGTATAACCACATTCGCCACCTGACTTGGTTGGATGTTAACCAACAGCGACTGTCCTGAACCTCTGTCGATCACGTGGGGTACCTGATGGACCACAACTTTGGGAGGTTTTGATTTCAGCAGATCGTCGTCAAGATTTTCCGTCTTGTCGTCAGCATGGTCAAGCCAGTGATTCTCCTTTCCTCCGTCCACTGATACTTTAATCTAAACACACAACCAAACATTAATTTAATATCAATTTAATTTGATATTAAAATTTATACCTGTAATTAAAATTAAAAATTAAAATTAAATTTAAAATTAACCTCGTTTGATTAAAATTAACATTTATACCTCAGTCTCCACATTGGACAAAGACGACAAAGGGTCCTTAGGGCTCCACTTTTTTAAAATCGAATCCGGACCCTGATTCATGATGTTATTAAGATGCAACTGGTTCAACTTGGACGGCGGTTTCAAAAGGGGATCGTTATCCAAGATGTCGTACTTGGAAGAAACCGATTTCGACGACTGCGACTGGATCGGATGCAGGATCATCTGAGACTGCTTCTCGGATAAAAAATTTTGCGACGGCACGGTGTGTTTGATATGGTCCTCGTACACCTGATGGGCCGACACAATTTCCAACTTTTGGTTCACCGACTCTTTCTCAGACTGACGATCCTGGTCGAGGACTTCCAGCACCGGATGGACGGGGATCTTGGGAACCGGCAGTGGCGGAGGTTTCAGACCGACATGCTGATCCGACTGCAAAAAAGTGTTCGGCGGTCGCGGGGCCATCTTCCCCGGCTTCCCGATGATCACGTCGCTGTTGGCCAAAATTATTTCACCCGGCGAGATTGGAATCCCGTCCGATAAACTGGCTGTTACCTTGTGCCTCGTCTCTGGCAGATGGTTTGGTTTGATTTTTGCCAGATGTCCTGAAACAGGATTGCAAAATTAAAATGAAGAATTTTTTTTTCTTTTTCATCTGAAAAAAATTTTCATTTCATTTGTTTTTTTTTTTTCGTTTTTTTTTCTTTGAAAAAACTAATTTTTCACCTATATTTTGACTCTCGGCGGTTTCTATATCACCGTCGACAAAATCAGCAACCGGTATATAAATGGGCGACCTTTGCGTGGTTGTTGTGGTCCCGGCAGTTTCACTTATTGCAGATATCGGGGCGGTGTCATTGCGACGTGTGGCTGTTGACTTTCCTTGCAACAGACCAGCCATTGCCGTAATAACAGGCCCGAGAGCTGACAAACTATTGATCCCGAGTGAACCGAGGCTCAACAAATTACTCATCTGTAGATCACCGCCGCTCTGCGCCGGCTGGTTGTTTTGTCCATCCTGACTAGTCTCGCTTGAAGTTTCATCCTAATAAATAATTCAAGATTTAATTGAAACAACAAATTCATTATAAACTTTTAATTAGATTTTTTTTAATTATGCAATCATTCAATTTATTACATCGGTAACAAAGTCGAAAAAGTTGAAATGAAAAAAAAAATGAAAATTTAAAATTGTAAATTAAGGAAACGGGGCGAAAAATTTGAAAAAGTTGCGTTGCAAAATGTTTTTACTAGCTAAATAGGAAAGTTGATTTTACTTTTTTGTTGTCAAATTTTTGTAGTAAAATTAGAAGTGACAAAAAGGAGGGAAAAAGCGAGACAAGTGAAATAAAACTCACTGCAAACTGCTCGTTTTCAGCAGGTACAGGTTTCGACGTTACATCATTGGTTTCTGAATATGTTTGATCCGCGACGGTGGTTTGCGACACGTTCTTATCAACGTTTTCAGCGCCGACGGTCGGCGTGGATTCTGGAGCGGTGGTCGGGGTGGCTTTGATTTGATCCTCGTCAAAAAAAATGATCGTCGAGCCGGTGACCACGTTCTTCACTGAGTCAGAATAATGCGAAGAAGTCAGCAGAGCATTCATGTATCCCGCGTCTAACAAGCTGGGAGCGATAGACTCGGTTACAACATTCTCAACGATGTGCGATCGGGACGATATTGTTGTCGATGTTTCGCCATCGGTTCCAGCCTACACGAACCAATCAAGCACACTTTAATAAATCAGAGTACAAGCATTATTTGTTCTTAATTGAATACAAAATTTTCATTATTCTTACTATTTTTAATTTCTACCGATTTTTGTTTTCCATTCATTCAAATTGTGCAAGATTTTGTTCAAATAAATTTAAAAACAATGATCCGATAATTCTTAATTGAAAAAAAATGAAAATTGAAAAGCAAATTAAAAAAATTAGAAATAACTTATTGATAAAATGTAGCTTTTATTTTAACCTGAAGCAAAGTAGTAAAGTATGTATAAGTCGTGAGATAAGTTTTAGTCGCAAAGATCTGTATTGGTTCTGGTGTTGCACTCGGTTGAGTTGGTTTGGTGGTAGTTTTTCTTGCCGGTGCCTTCTCCAAAACAACATCCGTGGAGGTTGCGATGTTCGTTCGAACAACAGTGCTATCGTTTTCTAAATACGTATTGTAATACGTGTAGGTGATGTAATATGTCTTCGTCATATCAGGAACTGAAGAGTTGTCTAACGCGGTCATAGTTGTCGGTGAAACCACACTGGTTGGTTTCGGAGTCGGGCCCGATTCCGTTATAATCAACTGAAATCAAATTAAAACTTCAAATTTTCCACCAAAACTTATTCTTTTTTAATTCATTATTTTATTTAAAAAAAGTTTTTTTTTTCAGTTAAAAAATTTTGCTTTTACCTGAGTAACCGTGTCACTGGTAGTGTCAATTTTGGTAACTCCATGTTCGACCAAAGTTTTTTCCAATACTCTGGTGCTGTAATAAGTATTGGTCTCTGGCCTTGCGTTTTCAGATGGTTCCAGTATCATATCCAGGTAATACTGTGGAGCCGTAACGGTGTTCATTATCACTTTAGAACTGCTCTCTAAGGCATTGTTCTCATCAGGGTGATCGGAATTCAACATCAGATATTTGTAGGTCGTTTTGAAAACTTCAGTATGAAGCGTTGGCGATGTCTCTAGAGTGTAGGCGGCTGATTCAGATGCTGGTTTTCTGTGTCGTTCTTCTGTTGCTGTATTTGCTATTACCTACGATATAACATTTATCATCAAGATGAACAAGTTATTAAAATCATAATTTATTTGTCATTTTTATTTCTTGTTTCATTTTTCTTTTAGTTTTCATTATGTTTTTTTTGTTTTAAAAAATGCATGTTTGCAGAAAAAAAATACCTGCTGATCTGTAGTAACAATAGTGGTACCATCTTTAGTGATTGTATTTAAGTAGGTGAATGTAGTCGTACAAGTTTTTGTAACAAACTCATTCTGCCTTTCTTGCGGAAGCAACATGACTACTGCATCTGAAAGTGTTAATGTCGGTTGCATATTTGAATTTTCCCATCGTAAAGCAGGAGTAGGTCCAGCTACAATAACTTCAACACCGTTCTTCATCACACGGGTTGCTAAATTAAATCTTCGTCCTTCTTCTTCATCTTTCTCATCGCCTTTTGATTTCTCCGTATTTTCTGTCATTCAATTTCATTTTGGATAATTAATCAAACAAGTCATAATCCCAACTGACAAATTGGCATTAAACATTATTTTATTTTTAAATCTACTGATTTGTACAGGGAATGAAAAAAAAAAGTTTTAACCCCGACAGGATAATTGATTACAAATTTACAATTCAACATTCATATTTATAACATGCTAAAGAAAATGTAAACTTGAAGAAATCCTCGTAATGAAAAATATATACAATACGGCTTATAAGTCATAGAATTATGTACATTTGAAAAAAAGTATGAGAGAAACAGACGTCTTATTTGAACAACGGAGTAGAAATATCAATAGTTTTGAAAGGCTGACAGATATTCAGAAGCCAGTTAAATACGGTTTAGAAGAATGAGCGAGAGAAAGAGATCTTTTTTACATAGTTATAATACATAATTGAAACAAAATTTGTAGATTTTTATAATGATGTAATGTTTGGAATTGAAAAATTTTGAAAGTCTACAAATTTCGTTTAAATTTTATGCCCATATAAAAGTTGATAATTTTTTTAAAAACTTTTATTAGAACATCCAGCAAGACTGTGAACAACTCATTTGTAAGAGGATATTAAAGGAAACGTAATTTACAATCATGTGGTGAAAAACCATACCGCTCAATAATATTAAATATCAGTTTGAAGAAGTACAGGATAGATTATGCTAATTTGTTGTTTTTGTACAAAAAGTTGTTCACGTTATACATTGATTGGCATTGATGCCGATTTTTTCATTTTTTTTGTCTTCATAATCAGAAATGGTTACTTGTTTTATTTTGTAAAAATTATTAAATTAATTGAAAAAAATGTTAATATCAATTTTGTCAAGAACGGATCTAGAAAGGTCCGAACTTGTTCTGTTTCAATTTTACTACGTTTCTATGTTGGTTCTATTTCAGTTTCATTCCGGTTCAGTTCCGGTTTCATTCCGGTTCCTAACCTCAGAACCGAATAGAACCGAACAGAACCTGTTAGAATTAGTAACCATTTCTGTTGGTTTTAAAGGGTAAAAAAATCACTTACCACTACTGCAATCAGGATTATTTTGAGTTACTGTGGAGGTCATCGTAGATACCGCTACTGGGGGGAGTGTTATCGTAACGGGTACTTTTAACGTTAGGACAGTCTCTTTCGGTCGAACAGTTGTTGAAGATGTAACTTCTGTCTCTAGTCCATTCAGTTTTGTAACAACATACGTGTACGTTCTTAATCTCGTTGACGTCACGGTTGTTTCAGTATAATAAACACTAGTTTTTAGTTCTGGCGTTGGGTTCGTAAACATTTGGCTAGAACTCTCGCTGGATAGTTCTGGCGTTGGGTTCGTAAACATTTGGTTAGAACTTTCGCCAGATAGTTCTGGCGTTGATGGCAAAATTTGAGGGATGGTTAGTTCAACCTCAGTCTCTTGAGAACTCAAAGTTGTAATTGGCTGTACAGTTTTAGAAGGACGAATGGGTGTACTAGTTTCCTCAACAATGCTGCCAGAAATTTCTTCGAGAGGAATCACGCTTGGGATGTAAGATTCTTCTGAATCCGAAGAATTGACCGTTGGAACGACAGTCTGAGGTTCAATATTAACTGTCAGATTCAAAATCGGTTCAATTGGTTGCACAGTTAGAGTCTCTTCTGGTACCTCTGTCGTTTCATGATGGATTTCCGAAGTATCATTTAAAATTTTTAGATCAGCCTCCGGTGGATCAGTTTGACTTTCCTCGTTATACTCGGGAGATTCAGTTGTTGGGGCAACAGTAGATTCGTTCTCCTTTTGTGGTACATTTGAAATCGTGGCGTAATGATCGCGTGCAATTTTGTCATCCACCTCATACTTGGATGTATTTGAGAAATTCAGTTCGTTGACAGTAGGCTTAGATTTCTGTTTTAACTCCGGATTTTGCTGACCGTCAGGACTTATCGGTTCTAGAATCTCTGGACGTTTAGAGGTTATCTCTACCGGATCTTCTGTAGGGGCTAACGTAGTTGGTTCCAACGTATATTCGGTCGTTGTTTTCGGTGTTTCTTCTGTAGTGAATCCATTATCCTCCTCCTCCTCCTCCTCCTCTTCCTCCTCCTCCTCTTCGACAACTTCTTGATCTTCATCATCCTGAGATACGGGGAAGAAAAAGTTGTCGGTAATGATGATTGGGAAATTCTGCGTAGAAGGTTCAATCTCATCTTCGTATTTCGTGACAGGTTTACTGTAGGTATTTCGAGATTTGTAAGTGTACGGTTTAGATGTCTCCTCCAACGTAGGTGTGGTATCGTACTGATTGTAGTCTATGCTCGAATATTCTTCGTCGTAGTCGTAGTCGTCAGATGGCGCTGTATAAAATCCCGTAGTGATGATGGCGGGAATGGGCGTGGGTCTCGGTACAGGTCTAACGCTGACGAGTTTCTTTCGTGTAACCCGTTCGCGATGTACCTCTGTGGTACTTGGACTTATCTTTCTCCTGCGAGTTATCGTCACTTTATGACGACCAGCTTTTGACTGTGAGAAATCGTCGTACGTACTGGGATCTCGAATTCGGGAACGAACAACTGTCCTTGGTGAGTTGGATACACTGCTTGGTAGAAGTGGTACAGAATAAGGGACCACTGGCCTTCGACGTACAACCGTCACTGCATGCTGACGAGCATTTCTACTGCGTACAACGGGTACCCGAATTTTTACACTTTTTCTACCCAGTCCATCGTTATTGTACCCTCTATCAGTAATTGTATCATCATCCGCAAGATGGGGATAATAATTATTGTGACTGTCATATTGTGAATGTCTTCCATCAGAGTCACTTAAGGCTGTACGATATACATCTGGAAATGCGTATCTCGTGACGAATTTTTTTTTACGTTAAATTTTTTATGTGACTAAAGCTATATCGCATCAACACCAAAACTAAAAGCTGTCGCCATTATAACCAAAATTGTTTCAAAACCTTAGTTTTAATCAAAGAACCCTTGAATCAAATTAGAAATTTTTGCGGGATTTTTGAGTCTCAGATATTCACCGTGTGGGCGCGCGTGCGGCGGCAATGGCAGTGGTAATGGCAAGATTGGTCAGGCCGTTAGTAAGGTAAATAGAAGGAAAGATAAAGGTCATTGTAGTTCAATATCATTTGTTATGCCATAATTTTTTTTTTTCAAATAAATCTTATAATATCAATTGTAAGGACATCCCGCATCAGCGATTGTTTATATTTATTCTTTACGCAATCTTATGATTAAATCTTTTACAATTAAAATCTACGGCTTACGTGTACGTGTTCATAATTTAACTTAAAACTGTAATCCTTAAAATTTATCTATAAACTAAATTGAAACAAATTGATGAAGTTAAAGAAAAAGTTGTATACAAAGTCAAGAAACCGGCATCTTTCAAATTTGTTGTTATAAAAAATGTTTTGTTTCTATAATAAAAGCGAGGTCAGATCAAGCTCGAATGGACGTAGATATATGCCGTCCCACGTCACCCACTACGCTCTCGAGACTTTCGGTTGGTGTATGTGCATTTATAGTTTCCTCGCTTGCCGAAAGTGTGTAAGTGGCGGATTGTGGCGCAGCGTTTAATGATGGCGAGACAGATGGGATAATCGTATTTTGTTCAATTTGTTTTCTTCTTCTATTCAATGTAGTGCTTTCTTCTCCAACTTTAACTGTACTCAAAACAGTGCTAAATTCACCAGGTCGCTTTCCAGATACATACAACGTTACAACACTAGACTCGGCAGGTATGGCAGAGCTTTCGTCCTTCTTATCTTTCGATTTACTATCGGTGCGACCAAACGACTTTGGTTTGGTCTCCTCTTCTTCTTCAGAATATTCATAACTATCTGGTTTATAGTCAAAATCTACTGGCTGATTTCTTCTCTCAGCCTCGCCAGGCAGAGTATTACTTTGGGTTAGCAATGGAGCTGCTGCAAATAACGGATCCAACAAAGGCTGTTGCGGTTGCTGAAGGAGGTATAGCAGGGAGTTGAGATTTGCTGCTGGTAGTACAGCAGTTGGTGTTACCACAACTGTGTCAGTAATGTACTCAGTTGCTGTTACAACATTGGTGGAGGTGTCAACGAGTGTCGTTAAAATTTCCTTACCACGAAATGTTAATGGAATTACCGTACTTTGATGTTTCGTTAGAGTTGTCACATACGTTGTGGTTCGTGTATCATACTTGGTGGTTGGAGTTGCCTGCGTCATAATTCCCTGTAACAACGCGTTCGGATTCTGTTGCCCCAACTGTCCCAACAGAAGCTGAGATAACAAAATATTGGCTAAAGGAGCATTCGCGCTCGTTAAAGAAGGTCGTATTGTTGATACTATGTTTTCTACGGAATAAATGGTTGTGGGTACAATTATGGATTGAGAGGCTCGACGACCACCTAAGGTTGTTAATGTATGGGACACTCGTGTGGTCGGTGTTTCATGTAACAAAAAGCGAGTGATCTCAATTTCGCCCTGCGAGTTGGTGCCTGTCGATTCAGTTGCAATCACCACCAATTGCCTTCCATCTTTTCCAATCACTGTACTATAACGATTTGGTCCCAAAATTTCTGTACTCGGTTGAGCTGTAATGATGTTCCGTTGTTCCGTCACTCCCTTGTTCACCACAGGAATAGTGACCTCTGTTGGAACGTAATGTGTTACGGTTATGGTACCATCGGTGTCTGGCTCATAAAACGGCGCTTGTCTGATGTCTTCGAAAGAATTTTTGCCTCTGGTAGAAGACCGGATGCGGCCGTTGTTGCGGTTTCTTCCGGTAGTACGTGAATTTGATAACCGACGATTGTTTGACGTTTCACCCAACGTCCTAACGGATCCGGTTCTTGTTCGAGAATTGGTTCTGGTTCTGAACTGGTTATCTGTTTTACCACGTGGTGGTAACGTTGATGGTCTTTTGTAGGTCGACCTAACCGCACTTGAACTATCTTTCTCCCTCAATGTGAATTGTCTGTTAGAACCAACTGTTGCTGTGGGACTGATTCTGGGCCCAGTATTTCGGCTAACTCCAGGCTTGCTTCTATCTCGATTCATCTGATTGTTGTAATACTGACTATGGTCATCATATTCATCTGATTTATCATTAACTGACGATTTGAAAGATGGTCTCGTGGTACTCAACGATCGTCCACGATTTCCAAACCTCGGAGGATTTTTGAGCGGCGATTGACTGGTATCTTCCTTCAAACTCACATCAGAATCCGATCTCTCTTCCAAATGAGTTGCTGGTCTACGAAACCGGTGACTCGTGGGTCTCAGCGGGCTGACTTGTCGACGAAATCTGCGTGCTCTGTAACTAGCTGAAAACGGACGAATTTTAATCGTATCTAATTTTCGGCTAGGGGCCGTAGAAGTCGGCGTTTCTTCGTTTTCTGAACCTTCGTAATCATTGTCAGTAATTTCTTCTACTGGATGATCTTCTAATGTAACATCAGGAGTATTCACCGACTGGTTTACAAGTGTTTCTTCAGTTTTTTTACTCAAGAATCCACGTGGAGGGAAGAGGCCATTCGATGATTGTCTTAATCTACTTACAGGAGGTGCAGATGTAGCTCTGACATTCCCTCTGCTTGTATTGGCTCGATTTGGCGTGTTCGTTACATTCTTCTTATTCGTGAAACCTCTCTTGGATGTAGCAGTTGTAGTTGTACTTCGAGGAGTTGTATTTTGACGCGCTGAACTAGTCAATGGTCTTCGGAATCTTAAAAGAGGGCTCGAAGATCTTCGTGGATTTTCAGTAGTAGTGTGCAATGGTGGGGTAGTAGTTACTCCTTCCTGATCAAAACTCGTGAACAGATTGTCATCCGTAACTAGAGTAGTAGTGGTGAATTCATTAGCATTATCTTCCTGATCGTCTAACCGTAGTGTTGAAGACAATCTTTGCAAAGTTGATGACGGTCTAATATTTGCTCTGAATCTAGAAGATGATCCCAAAATGCTAGAACTTCCTTTGATTGAAGGTCTTGCAGAGGAACCTCTGATAGAGCTAGGTCCTCGACGAACACTACTGAAAGACGAAGATGGGGAAATTCTTGGCGTTCCTCGTGTCCTACTACTTCCACTGATTGAACTTGATGGATTCACTGAAGATAGCAATGTACTGCTTCGTCTTCCAGAAAATCTTCTTGCGTTAGAAGGATTTAGAGTAGAAGAATACGGACCTATCGGCGAACTTACACGGCCTCTCGATGACGAAAATCGGTTACTCTTTCCAGCCAAGGTTGCTGTTATGGTAGGTGTTATATCTGTCCTAGTTATAGTTGTGGCTCCTGTGACATTTTTCCTCTTTGGATTGAATGTTGGTCTTGCTCGGGAAGCGAACGGTCTTATAACAGGCGTGAAAGTTCTCTTTCTAGATGAAAACGTTAGTCGCGACTTTTTCGTCGATTTATCGTCGTCTTCATCATTTTCTTCGTTTTCACTTTCGTCACCTTCATTGATCGGTTCATCATTACTCGAATTATCTATAGTTGATTCATCTGACAACGATGATTGTACAACTGCTGGTGAAGGTGTTATTGTCGGATCATCCTTTACCAAGTGAGGAGCGGGTGTGTTCAATGAACCGCTGTGAACTGTGCTTGGATTTATAACGTAACTCGATGTGCTTTCTATTATTTGAGCATATCTGTTTTCGATGCTGGTACCGATGACTTTCGATTGATAGAAGATGGTTGTGTCATTAGCTTCGATTTGTCCTTTGATCAATCGAACTAATCCTGTACGATGGCCAGCGGTAGGAGTCAAAGTAGCTAGCTTGGAAGTGTCAATATTAGTGCTGGTACTACTTTCAATGACTTTGGCATATAGCCCATCAATTAGTGTGCCGATCTCTTTTGTTGTATAATAAATTGTTGTAACTTCGTCAGCATCAACAATGCTTCCTTTGTTCAGAGACAAAATTCCGGAAGGAATAGTTGGCGTTGCTGTCAATGAAGGTGTCGGAGTTTCCACTTTTGTTGAACTTTCTACAACTTGCGCGTATAATCCATCTATGTAAGTTCCGTATACGTCCGTCATGTAATGCGTCGTTGTTCCATCATTTACCACACTCGATCTAACCGTTGAGATTAACCCAGTTGTAGGACTAACACTGGATGGGGTAACTTTTGTGACTGGTTTATCATTCACACTTAAAACTTGGACTGTTGGGATTCCACCACCAATAGCTCGTCCAGTAATTTGATTTTGATTTTCATTTGGTTTCAAAATATTCGTTATAGTTTCCAGTCTACTGTTAACAACAGTAGAATCTCCTACATACGAGGTTGTGAAATATGTGAATGTCGTATAAACCGTAGCTGGTTCTGAATTAACAGTCGAAGGAGTGATATTATTTTCTTCAACATTTGTAGTTGGAATTCCAAGCAAACTAGATTCGTTATCCTTATTTGGAAGTTCATTATCTTCTGTAAGTTTGCCATCGACTACAAAATCATCGTTCACTGGTGTTGCGTCAACAAAAGGCCGATAGGTTTTCACAACTTCTAACTGTAAAGAAGGTGTTGGCGATACTCCAGGTGTTACGACATTGCTGACAGTTTCTTCACGACTGGTGATGACGGTATCACCTCCTTTGTAAAATGTAGTCCAATATGTGAACGTCGTGAAATACGTCACTGGTAATGTAGTGCTTGGTTCCGGGAAGACTACAGATGGACGAATAGTTTCAGTCACAACATTCGTTACAGTTTCTAACCGACTTACAACGTTGGACGCGTCACCTTTGTACATAGTTGTGAAGTAAGTAAAAGTTGTGTAGCTCGTCTGAAGCAACAATGTTGGAACTGGCTCGACGTCGTGATGATTTGACTCGGACAGTTCTTGATCTTCTGGAACCATATTTTTCTTATCTGAAATATCTAACAAAGTTTCTCCTCCGGAACTCGAAGATGAAACAACATCCGTCACCATCGAACTTAACACTTCTCCATCAATAGGTTCTGATGTAGCTATGTTGGCACTTCCTTTTTGAACGGGTTCAGAAGGCTGTTTTTTCTCTTCAATTTCTTTTTCTTCTACCTTTTTTGCCACCGATAACGCTTCTTCCTGAGACTTCTTTTTCTTCAGAGCTTCCAAGTATGCTAATATCTCAGGTGGAGGACTGTTGGGCTTATCAGTTTTTTGAGTTGCACTTGTAGTTGTTTCTGGTTTTGGAACAACGGCGGTAGGTTTGATGTTTTCAGTTACAATGTTAGAGAAGACCTCCGTTCGTGTTTCTATTTCAGTCTCGTCATCTACAAAGATCGTAGTGAAGTAAGTGTAAGTTGTGTAGTATGTTTTGAGATATTCCTCATGCATTATACCACTGGTTGAACTAAAACTTGGCTCCAATTTCTTCATATCGTTCAGTTTGTCATCTTCTACAGCTTCGTCACTGACGGTAGTGAATAAATCGTCGACAGTTGTCAGAGCTTCGTCAGTACTTTCATCAACAGAAAATGAATTTTGAGTTGGAATGTAATTCGAAGCTTCATCAACTACTATTTTTGTTGGACTTATCGATGATAAATCATTACTGAAAAGTGCACTGACACTGCTCGGTCCTACAGTTTGTGTGATGACGTTGGTTTCGATAACTTCCCTACTGGAGATACTGGTTGTACTCTCTTCAAAGAACGTGGTCAAGTACGTGTAAGTTGTATAAAGTGTCTTGAAAATCAATTCTATCTGTTCATCTTCTTGCTTGACTTCCTTCGTATTACTTTTGTCAATATTTATTGTCGGTGATTTGGTGGTCAATCCAGATAGTGGAACAGTCTGAGTTGCAGTCGGTAAAATAACTTCAGGCAGATAACTAACTTCTGAAGATACAACTTCACGCGACTTTACCGAGGTAGTTGTATGGTCTAGACTGTCTGAGAAAAAGAATGTTGTAAAATAGGTAAACGTCGTGTAAAGTGTAGACGGCACAATTCTAGTCGACAGAGATACTGGTTTCTGTTCTTTATCATCAGAATTCAAATTATTTTTCTGCGACCCTCGTTGAACGCTTCTGCCCAACTGATTATTTGGCAAGATATCATTAGTCACTTCATTATCGTCGGGTTTCTTTTTCTTAAAAAGTTTTGCCCGATTCAAATTGAACAAATTCTTAACAGTAGTTGGATTTGCTTCAGTAGTCTCTTCATAAGGAGTAGTTAGATCATCCTCTTCTGAATCTTTTAGAGATGGAGTCGTTCCCATGGTTGTGATAGTTGAATCCAAATCGGTTTCTGTGGTATCCGTTGTCGTATATTCTTCAGTCGTAGCTTCTGTGCCGTATGCAGCTGTAGAATCATCTGGGTAGAAGTAAACGTACGAAGATGTATGAATGATCTGTTTATAATTGTTATCAACGTAAGTACCATAAATCATGCTTTTGAAGTGAGTAGTAGTTCCATCAGTTGACGTCGTTGAATCCACAACTTCCAGTAAACCTGTTGGTTGGAGAGATTCCGTCGCGACTCCAGGGACATACAAAAGGGGAGTTGTCGATTCCACTTTTGGACCAGAACCAACCTCACTCAGGCTTGGCTGAACCTTGACGGAATTGATACTAGCAGCTTTTCCACTCTTCCGGAAAGATCCACTATCATTTTGACCTCGATTACGATGGAAAAATGTCTGAGTTGGTTTTATCTGCGAATGAACAGAAGTTGGTCTGATCTTCATCACGGCCACCCCGTCATTTGGTCTGAGAGTAGCGTCTCCTTTGATAGTTGTCGCTGGGCGTCCGGCCAACGCCGAGGAAGTGCTTGGTGAGAAAACAATCACTGTGTCACCAACTGTGGTGGTAAAATCGGCAAATCCGTGGTACGTGACCGTGGCCAGATTTCTCAACTCGGGTTTCTTCGTCGATATCTTTGGCTGCGATCTGAATACTTTGGGTATCCTGGATTTGGCACTCTGTTCCTCTTCCTCGGTCGTGTCGAATTTGCCTTGTAACACGTACTCTTGTTTGACCGTGTAAGTTGGCAAGTTTTCAGCCGGTCGTACCTTTGCTGGTTTGAAAATCGACAAGTCGATCGGCGATTCGGATTTATTGATGATGTCATTTTCTCCCGGTGAAAAATCGTTGATATCGGACACTGTGGTTGCGGTGTCGTCTTCTTTGTTGATTCTGTTACTGTTCTGCGATCCGGCGTTGTCAAGATCAAACTTGTATTCCCATTCGGGTTTCAATGATTGCGACGGGTAAACGAGATAAGCGTTTGCACTGTCTGGCGACGTCTCTTTGTCATAGAATACACGACTGGAGGTCGACAATATTCTAGCGTATAGACGACCATTGTCTAGCGTAGTGCCTAAGATCTGTGTCGCGTACTCGGTACTGGCGCCATCTTGAACAAAGGTGCGTGCTGTTTTCGATAACACGCCAACAGGTGGCGATGATTTCCCTGGCTGGGCTGAGACCAAAAGTACTGTTGTCACGCCTGAACTCCGGTCATTTTTAAATGGCAGTCAGTTTATATACAATGGAATTCCGTTTATTTACATTAACCAGTGTTGTGATTTTGGGTCCAGTCACGTGTTCGAATTCAGTTTCAGGAGTTTTTCAGTCATGTCAGTCGTGTCGAATTCGAGTCGGTGTCGGAGAGACGGAGTGACGAGCGGACGTTAGATGAAGACGGCATCCAGTTGTTGAGAAGATTTGAAGGCAGGGAGCAGGCGGGAACAGAACAGAAACAGAAAGAGAGAGAGACGATTTAGTTGACGAGCTTCTTTATCTCGAAAAGAAACCAATCTTAGTGTTTCAAATAATTGTTATGCAATTTAAATTTTAACAAATTAAAAAACTTTTACAATATCTTGGTTTTCCTTATTTATAAGTTAATAAGTTTGTAAATTTTTTGTTTTTGTATAATCAAATTTTGGCTCTAGGTTCATTATGAAAAAAAAAATTTTTGTAAACAGTAAAATAAAAAATTTTCATTTTAAAAAATCATTTAAAAAATTGTCAATCTAATTATTTTTGTCAAAATTGGTAATTAAAAATTGAATTGCAATCATCTAATTAATTTATTGGATTTTTCTATTGAATTGAATTGACGGCTTTGAGAACACTATGAACCTAAAATTGATTATACATAAAATGTATATTATCAAAGCATCAAATTTGCTAAAATTCTCAAGTAAAAATGAATTATGCTGCTGGTATGCAACATTAATGATGGTTTTTTACTTGGGTTTTGGTTTAATAATTATGATTTATACGAGAGATAAAGGCTCGTTAATTTACCCAGAGGTATGATATTAACAATTTATTTGAAATTAACTTTGTTATTATGGGCGCCTCATGGTTGATGTATTTGAAGCGTACGATAGGCAGAAGTGGTACGGTGAGAATGGATAGCGGTATGCAGTGCAATTGAAATAATGCTTGGAATAGCCAGTTTTCATTTTTTTTTATATTTACATTGTCGCACATCGCGTCTACACGCTGACAATAATTTAAATTCATACAATTGTTTTGTTTTGCTTTTTAATTTTGACTTCATAAAATTTGGAAATCGAACACAAAACAAAGCGTCAACATAAAGCTAAGTGTTATACCAAGAGCGGTTTTCTACAAGTGCCATTAAAGTATCTTTTTTTTTGTGTATACAAAAATTTTATATCAAAAAATTGTTTATAAATTTGCTAATCATGATAAAATCTATCAGATAATTAAATCAAACTCAAAAAGAAATTCGAACAAGTTTTTATGTAAAAAAAAAGTTTTATGTAGAGATTTGAAAAATATTTCGTCAGTTAGAAGGAAAAGTATTTTGATAAACTCGACTGAAAATAATTCATATAATAATGTCACTTTTTTGTACAAATGAAAGAACACTTTCTACCATTACTTTTGATTGTTCTGAAAGATTTGTTGCTTACCATAAAAATCATGAACAATTTCATATCAGCAGAAATGTTCAACTGGTTTACTTTTATCATGATTAACGATTACACGTTATTTTTATAACACGAATTAATCAATCTCTATGTATTTAAACTTTTTGTCTACAGAGAATATAATAGATTATTATTTACATTACAAGAAAATCACACAAACGTTAAATGGCCAGACGAAAAATTGTATCTAACAGTAAAAAAAGAAAATGTACACGGTGCATTATAATTATGTCTAAAAATCATCTATTTACAAACTTAATTTACATAAGTACCAAGTTTTTTTTTTACAAATTACTGTATTGTGTTTCTGTTTTTTTTTCAAAGTAAAATTTCACTGTATGAAAACTGGTATGAGAAAATATACAAAACTCTTGAATCAGATAATAATTTCACATCTATGAATCAAAATTAAAGTTAATGAAACAATGCATGTAATTTGCAAAGCTTCTCTTTGTGGCAATTTTTACAAGCATGTGCAGCATTCAAAATTGTCTAAGTATATTTATTTTATAACAAAATTGAACTGTACAATTAAATGAATTTTGTGGATGTGTATGAATTTGTGTATGAATTAGTAAGCGTTAGGCAATGTTAAATGCAATTCTAAATTATTAATACATCTTGTGTAAGTGTCTTTCTACATCTGACAATTTTGAAGATCAAACTGAGTCCTTACCGTCAACATCCCTTTTTACTCTCGTGGGTTCAATTTGATCTTGTAACAATGCCCCAACTGAAACAAAAAACATTAGTTCAACTAATTAATTGATTTATTTATCAATTTTAACAGATTAAATAAATTTTGTCATTTTTATGAATATTTTTTTGAAACGTTAAAGAACGACGAAGGGACATAGAAGTGTAATGAACGAGATAGACAGATTGACAAAAAAAAAGTGATATGTGTCAACGATATCGTAATCCCCGACGTTTGATAATATAAAAAGTATTGAAAAATGTCACTTGTAATATATCGTGCAGAGACCACGGCGTATACAGTTATCCGACCGACTGATCAGCCTGTGCACTCAAAACCTCGCGTTCTTATGCTCGCCACTAGCCACTTTGGGGACATGGCTATACATGGGTTTTCCTAGTCACATCGAATCCGGAGATTATTCCAGATATCAGATGATACCAACGTCGTTTCAACTGTACCATTCAGTCTGTAACAACTACTCGGAAATTTGCAGCGCTCATGAATGGCTCTGTCTCGTCTGATGACCTTCCCTGTTCCACTTTCGGGATATTAAAAACTTTTTACTATCTGATATTTAACATTTCCAATCGAGTTTCTGTTCTGAAAATTTGAGCAACGTTACTTTTATATCAATCCAGAATTTTATGAGTTTTAATTTTGTTCTATAATATCTTTTTCAATTTACTTCAATACATAAAACGTATATAAAATTATTATCTTTAAATAAACAAACTCAGTTGAAATAACTAAAAATGTTTCCGAACAAAAAAATTTAAACGTTTTATTTACATTTTTTTCCGAACTTGTTACTTTATTTTGTTTCTTTCTTTTACATTCAGTTTTGTTAAAAAATGTTAACATACAGATCATAACTTTAACTTTAGTTTTACTTAAAAATTAAAAACTAATTTATATGAAAGAAAAATTATTTGTTTTAAAACATCAAACATGTTTGCTAAAGGAGTAACAAATTTTATATTTAATGTCTAATTTCATTCGTTTCAATTTAAACCGTACGGGAAAAATTTTATCTTGAATTTCAACATTGTCAAACTTTCTTATCAATATGTTTTTCAAACTCATTTAATCGACCTGTTCCATACACCTTGCAGGAGAAAGTAAACGTGCGTGAAAACATTTCGATATGTGCATAAAATATCTCATATTATTCTAATCAAAAAACATCAATTTTAATCAACTTACATATACTTAAATAAAAAAAAAATTTGATCCAAAATCTTTGTTACTATGTAAAATGAAAAATTTTATAAAAATTTTATATCAAAAAAATTATATGATTCAATTAAAAGAAAAAATTGTGTATACCTTTTATGAATTAGAATCCGAAAACTTCCGTATGTTTGTATTTGGTTGGGATTGCAAAATGATTCACTATTACCCGCAGCGTACGTATTGGTTTCAGTAAAAGCGATGACGGTGAAAGCGCGAGTTCGTGCCAAATACGCACGGGGACTCTGTCACGGAATTCTGTCTTCTTTCTGACAGAATTCCAATCCTGATCATTATATTCGGTTTGGTTCTTGCATAACAAATGCAAAAAAAAACGAAATACTTGTACAAATGCGATGCTTATAAATTCTTAACTAATATACGAACACCGTGGGACTGATAAATAATGTTGACCGGCCGTATTTTAATCAAAAGTGTCAATTATAACAAAGGAGAAAGTGCGGCTTGATGTTCCGACCATCTTTCATCTTTTAATACCAAAAAAAATCATCGACTGAGAGAGAATTATAAAATTTTTATTTTCATCTAATTGGACGGATAAATTTTGTCTTGAGAATTTCTTTTTCATCAATAAAAAAAAATTGTTTTTATTTATTTCTGACAAAACTTGTTTAGCATGATTTAAAAACGGTAATAAAATAGTCGAGTAAATTTGTTCAGTTGAAAATGAAGTAGACGTGTTATTTTATAACGCAATAATAAAATTATGTGTCTGCGAGGCTCGGTCGCAAATCATCTTAATCTTCGTTGAATCTCATACGGTTGAGCATTGTTGTAATACAGTCATTAGAGTTGCGGATTTTGTTACTTTTTAATCCGAACCATTCGGTCGTAATCATCGCTTTACATCTGCATGAAACGTCGTGACTGGTGCAGAACAACTCGGCAAAACTTCTGGCGCGCAAAATGGTTCTCACATCTGAAGAGCCAAGTGCTTTCCGCATTGAGTGCTTCGAAGGCAAAAATAGCAGACGTAATAAGTTGAAGAATAAAAAAATATAAAAACTGAAACTATGAACGGAACCGATAGATTATGCTTGGTGATTTTCATATAGATATCACGCTCTGACGCTCTACTGGTCAACTTTAAAAATATAAATAAATCTTCCCTCTCAAGTGATCCAGTTGTAATTTACAATTCAAAGGAAGTCGAATAAAAATTACAGTTAGCTGCACATGTTTATACGCTTGATTAATCGATTCCAATTCACCGACTTTTGATAACGTCAGATTTGTTTCAAAATTTTATTTTATTTATTGATTTTTTCATTTTAGATATGTTTTTTTTTTAATTTTCGTTTATAATTGTAAATCTGTTCGGTTTTGAAGAAATAGATTTTATTTTTAGACACTGAATTATGCGGAGAAAAAAAGGTCGGACACGTGTTAATTAGTATGTATGTTGTAATTGCACAAGCTAGACGAAAATTATGAATGACCAATACGTTTACGAACAGTTTACACACGGCATTTTTTTTTTCCTGAGTAAAAGTAGGTGCATCGTGAGAAGAGGAGTCAGTGTGTCGATCCGTTATGAGCCAGAGGCTATAAGACGAAATTCGTTGGGCCGCAGCACTCGGCCCACATAGATTCTCGACCGGTCGTCGATTCAGACTCGGCAAAAACCGAACGTCGCAGGTGGATCAAGACAACTAAGAACACCGGCTAAAGAGGTCACCGGAAGGCCGTGCTTTATAGCTCCGCCACAAGTCATGCATTCCTCGAAATAATCCCATTCATCACACGGTCTTATTGTTGTTCATTTTTTTTTATTTATTTTTAATTTACGGATCAGCTTTTATTCATAAAATGAAATTTGAAAGTGAAATTTGAAAGTTCCCGCCAAATTTGTATGCGCGCGCATCAGATAAACGGAGGTAGCTAATTGCTCTCTTTTGAGATGCGAATTGATAGAACTAAAATTTTAATTTCTTTTTGTTCACTGAAAGAGACATTTAAAATTTGACTTTAAATTGCGCGCCATTTTTTAATTGCGCGCGCAGTTCAAGGCTAACTTCAAGACAAACAAGGGGATTTACTAATTCCATTTGATTTAAACATTCTAAAATTGAATTTCAATTGCGAGCCAATTTTGACTGCGCGCGCAGACGACTTAACTTCAAGTCAAAGTTGAGGGGATTCCCCAATTTACTTTGGGTTCTGAAATCGAAATTGATGAAACAATGTTTTTCAAACTTTTGGCCGCTACAACGGAAATCAAAAATGAATTTCGGTTTCAGGATGCAAATCACGAGCGATATAAACATACGAATCGACATAAATGGTGAGGGAATCTAGACTACGTCGTTGATATTTGTCAATTGTTGCAAGTTACCGTTGATTGACCGTTGGTCTGAATTCATACGCGTGTTTCTTTAGACAAAACAGGTTCCTACTCAGAATCCGGCCTGGTTACATCAAATTAGCTTTAACACATTGTAAGTACTTGTGCATTATTTGAATTCAACGTACAAGCATTACATTGCACCTGCATTGTATTCAACGCAAGTCGAAACCATTAACTTCTCGAACAATAGAATCCGTCCAGGATTTCTTGTATCTCGTGTATAAAATATATATCTACCATAAATCAATACACGATGATCAACTTTTTTTCTCTCATACCTTTCCTCGCAATTATAAACCGCCAATTAAGAAAATTCATCAAAACCCACCAATCTCAACCTAATAATCTCACCAAAATAAACATAACCTACAAAAGACAAATATTAACTTGGACATAACATCAAAATTTTACCGAAGATAACATTTTTTATGACAAAACCTTTTTTGAGTCAATATTTGGCGTTCTTTGTCGAGTTCTCTTTCTTTACGGTGAGAATTTTAATCCTAGCAGAAACAGTAATCTGTTGTTAACCTTTTGTGAGAGAAAAACACACCTACGTGTTTGTACACGTACAATTGCATACTAATTTTTTTTTCCCCTTGGGTGTTGCATGTGTCACTTGAAGAAGATCTAATGAATTGTTTTTGCCGAAAAAATACAAAAATAACAAAAGTAATTCTTTAGGAAAAAACATAGATGGAGTTGAAAATCGGTCGTTGACGATTTTGATTTACAGCTTCCGTGCTCATGCAATCCGCGAACAATGAGTCAATTTACATATCTAAGCTTGATACGAAAAAAAAAAAATTAAGAAAAAAACATTTGTGTAGACAAGTTTTGCTTTTGTTTTTGTCTGACACACCGACGTGACTTGAAGTAAAAAAAAAATGCAAATTGACTCATTGTTTAGGAGCAATTTATTTATCGAAATTTCTCAATTTAGAAATAACAGTTGTAAATATCATGTTGTTTCTTTATTTTAAAGAATTGTAAAGAAGAAAATTTTTTAACAGAAGTTTATTTATAAGAAGAAAGCATTTCAGTTAAGAGGGGGTTTATTCGATAAGATCCAATCAAAAAATGAATCAGAAAGTGAGAGAGAGACAATATACTCTCACCGTCGGTACAACTGCGACATTTTTTCGCAGCTTTGATATCTGCGGATGTGCAAATTGACTTTGGGTCACGCTCAACCGAGCAGCTGATTCAACTCGGCAGGAAGACTGAAGGTTCTTCTTCAGTTTCCGAATCTTGTTAATAGATAGGCTTTCAACCTTGAAAAAAAAAACAAAATACAAACACTCACACAAACAGAAAAAAATTGTTTTATTTTTCGTCAATCATTTCCATAAACCATCGGAAATGAAAAGTTAGTTTGTTTACAAAAACGAGTCAAGGTCAAAGGGTCATCAAATGATATATTTTGTATGACTTTGAAGATTTTTTTTATTTT
The DNA here is from genome assembly GCA_030522925.1 of Trissolcus japonicus. Classification (NCBI taxonomy): domain Eukaryota; kingdom Metazoa; phylum Arthropoda; class Insecta; order Hymenoptera; family Scelionidae; genus Trissolcus; species Trissolcus japonicus. The sequence goes on along the minus strand of JAPYZS010000252.1, from coordinate 102,349 downwards.
GCTTTTGTTTTTTTTTTATTTTTGTATTGTTTATTATTTTGTTTTGTATTTTGTTTGTTTTTAAATGTTTTTATTTTGTACCTGATGTTTGTTTTTTGATCGGTTTGTTATTTGTTTTGTTTTTATGTCTTGGGATATCTTATACAAAAGTGTCAGATCTTTGGATAGAAGAAGATAAAAATTTATAAACTATAGGAAGGATGATCTTCATAGTTTAATCCCCGACATCACCACATAGATTGGGTGAAAGCACCGAGAGTTGCAGCAAGTCGCGTAAACGCCGCGAGACGTTGCAGCAACGCGCAACGAATGTCCGCTAAAATTCTGATGAAAAATCGTTGTGAAACGTTTAAGGAATGCCGCGCAAGGATATATTCGATTTGATCGCTCATCGGGTATCATTTTTTTTAAATGCCTCTCCGATTTCATGGCAACTCGTTTTCTCAACCAAACTGACCCAATTTTCGACCATTTTCTGTCAGTCTAATCCCAACTTGTTTGCTAGTCAGATCCGAATCAATTTTTCATCAAAAATTAATCTCTAAATTCTGTTTTTAATTTTTCAATTTTTTTCAATTTAATAAAATGTTATGTTGTATTTTTGTCATTGTAAATTTTGATTGCGACTGAAAAAAAATTTTTTGAAAATTTAATTAACATGATTTATTATATTATTTTTTAATTCTGTTTACTTATTTTAGGATCAAAATTTGGTAGTGTGACAAAGATGATATTTTTTTTTTTTTGAATTACAAAAATGGGTTCAAGTATTGAACGAGTATGGATAGCGTACCAATAAGATCGCCAAGTGATGTAGAAAGGCGCGGTATTCATGCCAGTAGGTCGTCTATAGACCAAGCCCACAGCACGTTCCTTAACTTGATTATATACCTGGACGCAAATCCTACAAGTTCAGAGGACACCTCTTTTTTGCATATTCAAAAACTTTCGGTCGGAACAGTAGACAGGCCTGCACCCAAGCAAAAGTAACATCATTAACAGATACTAGCATCGCACAAAAGCTACTCTCATTCTTCAGCATCCTGTGCGAATTCTTCAATCGTTCATTATGTAACCATTCATTAAGAGGAAATGACACTGGGAATTTCTTTTTTTATCTTTCTTTTTTCTTGTCCATCTGAGTGTGTAAATTGGGTTATTATATATTATCAATTACGTTTTATAATTTTTGTATTACAATTTTTATATATAGTAATTTTTATAGCAATTTTTTATAGTAATTTTTTATAGTGATTTTGATAGTAAATTTTTTAGTTACATTTTATAGTGAATTTTTGATAAATCAAATTTTGACAGAAAAAAAAGAACTAGATTTATTTTCATCTGAAGAAAAATTGAGTAAATGAAAGAAAAAAGTTACGCGAGTTGTAAAGAAGAAAAAAGTGAACAAGGTAATTAATACTTAATCGCGTTTATTAAACTCATCTAGTATTATTATTAGGCGAATCATTACAAGGGATTTTGCATGATGAGCGTGTAATCAAGTCAAATTTTATCTTGATCATCAGCTGATTACCATCGGCATTCTCCGATGTGAATTACAAATTCTACTGAAAAATCTGCAACTAATGCTCTGGGAGAAAAAAATTAAGTCCAATAAATTTTTCCTCCTAATGGATTTTTTAAAAAACTTTCCTAAAATAAATTTAAATGCAATCTCTTAAAAATAAAAACAATTTTGAACAAAATTTTAAAATGAGATCGTACAAAATTAAACTTATTTTTTTTTTTCTTAATTAATAAAATTTGATTTTTAAATTCGACAGCTGGAAAATATTTGGTTCCAGTTTGATTTTTACCAATCCACAAAAACGAAGGAAAATCGAGTGACCTTTTAGCAGATCAATCTGGAACGAAAGAAATCAGATAAAAAGAGGACGAATTTCATAACTTTTTGTATAAATGAATATAGAAATGAGAAGAAAAAAAAACCAAACCCGAACATCTGAGGCTGACGCGTGAAAATAATTTTCTCGTTAGTTGTAATTTTATGTACCATAGATTGCGCGCACGTCTGTTGAGTGATTTCGCTCATTTTATTCCTCATGCAACCACGATAACTGGTTGATTCACAATGTCTCAACGTTGCCCAACGTCAATTTTTAAATTGCTCGTCACGATGCTGCGAGGCCAGGTTTGTATTACACACGTCAATTTCGATCGAACAGGACGACAAAAAATTGTATTTCATTTATTTTCATTATTTCCAAATTGAAATAATTCGTTTTTTCATATTTTCAATCCAATTTTTTCAGGTTTCCAAATTTTTCCTCCGCTGTAATTTTTTTTTTTCAAAAACTTTTTTCACATTTTTTTACCAATTTAAAAAGCTTAAAAACATTTATAAAAAAAATAAAAAAAAAAAAGATGAAATTAAAACGTATGGTTAAACCGAATGCGTCTAGGCAAAATTTCATCTGAGATTTCATTGGTAATTAATTTGCCAATATTTATACAAAACCTGTGTCATGAAATACAACTAGAAACTGGCTTATCTTTCGTTCATTATGAAGCTTGTGAAAGTTATGTGGACTTTCTAAAATCCGTGGTAGTTCTGCTGGAAGATCTATAACCCTTTTATGAATACGGTCCTAAATTGTTCGCTTGCAACTACACCTGTGTGTGACTCCAGAATCTAATTATGAGCAAGAATATTTTACACCGGATGTTCTTTCAGAGCAATATTGCGTAAGGTAAGGTTTCACTGGCACCGCGTTTACCGCTACTCCTCTTTTGTCAAGTTAAGTTTTTTCGCGCTTTAGAACAATTTCGCACTCGGATTAACCAAATTGATTTAAACATTTTCAATTACACCATTTTAATTGAAACATTTTAATTGGAACAAAATTTTTTATTAATTAACAATTTCTTAATTAATTAAAACATTTGCCATATTGGATACACATAATTAGTTTTAAATTTCAAAAATTTCCTTCCTTCCTAAAATGATAATTTCTTCAATTATAAAAAATTATACGAAAAATAAATAAATATATTTTTTATTTTTGAAACTGTTTGTTTAATGAAATGTACATTTTTTAATCAATAAATAATTATTGTGACAACTTTTTATAATAAAAGATTGAATAGGATCCGAGTTGAAATGACGTAAGACAGGCAAGAAGAAAAACTATAAAGTTGTGATTAAATTTTCATTATTGAATTTCATTTTTTGAGCGCTGATAATTGCCTAATGAAATTCACATTGCACGCAATAAGTCATTATAAATTATAAGTTACATAAATTCAATCAAATTTTAATTTTTCTTGTTTAACTGTGAGAACATTTTTTTTATAATTGAATAAATTCTTTGTTAATTTTGTTTCATTTTGCAACCAAATGAAATTTTGGTTTATTTTTGAATGAAAAAAAAAATTTTTTGAGTTTCTAAGGAGTGGACATTTTTAAGTACTATTTTGATAGAAAGTAACTCCTCCGCAAAATGTCATCGCATTGACACTTCTGATCCCAAGGGAAAGCCCAGAAATTACGTTGTTCTTACGTGTAGACATACATTTTCCTGACCACTTTCTAAGATATCTCTCCGAGGCGAATATTTGCACATTAAAAGCATTGATTTTCATTCTTAAAATCCTAGTCGCATTTATACTTATCCAGCCAGCACTATACTTTATTAAATCGCCTTGTAAAGTTCACCTCGACAAAAAAATAAGACATTAGAGAAACACTGTTTCTTTCGCTCCAAAGTGTTTGTACAGAAATTTGCATGCAAATTTTAATTTGAAAATGATATTTTTTTACTCAATTTCAATTTCAGTTTCTGAAAGGCACCGTTATGAAGTTAACAGTTCCACCGCTATTTGACATATGTCAGGTTTCTTAAATCTTTTTTTATTTTTGTATTTATTTATTTATTTATTTATTTTTTTTTTTTTTTAATTACTCAACATTCTCTTACAAGGTTATGAATTCCTCTGCCAGGTGGCGTTTTGCAAAATTTTTTTGCAAAAAAAAAAAAAAAAAAATTTGCAAAAAAAAAAAAATATTTATTTCTTAATTTATTTTTAAACTTCATTTTAAAATTTTAATTCAATAATCGAATTATTAAAGCGCTGCACTGGAAAGTTACAATTTTCAACACCAGGTGGCGCTTTTTAAAAAGTTGTTTCCAACGATATTTTTTGATTTTTTTTTATTTTGAAAATTCAAATTTGATGAACTCAACAAAATTAACTGTAAAATTGAAACTTTCACCGCCAGGTGACGTCTCTTAAAATCAGCTTTTTATCCGACAGCCAACACCTGTACTTAATTTAATAACCTTGTAAAACGTACCTTGACAAAAAATTAAGATTAATAACACTGTTTCTCTAGCTCCGAGAAGTGTTTGTACACAAATTTTTATGCAAATTTTAATAGCATATACTTTTTGTCACAGTCGTACACGTTTCCCTGCGTGTATTACCATCGGATTAGAAAGACCTCCATACATTGTGCGTTTCATGCGCGGTTCTTAATCACAGTAATTAGAATAATGACGAAAAAGAAAGAAAAAACGTTTTTATTGTCAAGTTTCCAGAAGTGACTCGGTAGTGTCATTTTCGCCCCTCACGCTATCATCGGAGAAATGATAAATGAAAGGTTGCGTGCTGGTTAAATCGCTCGCAATTCAATTACTGACTTCAACCCACGTGGATTCAAAAAATTGAAGTACCACAAATTGTGGATTGTTCGTAACAATTTTTTTGTGTTCATAATTTTGTGTGCATAATTTTAATTTCATTTGTGAGATCACTCTCTTTGGTTTTGGCGGAAGTGACCGGCGTTTCCGGTTAGTCAGCTAAGCATAACAGTCGCGGGGAGGAAAAAGGTCGAGATGTTTTGTCAAAACCGCGAAAATTGATTTGAAAAGTTCCATCATTGTGTTATATTTATTTTATTATTGACTTTTTTGACACTTTCGCAAACCGACAGTGCAAACTGCTTTTCAAAGGCGTCACCCGGAAACTGCGACGATTCCACCTTCTCCATATTCTTAGCTGTAGCGTGACTGTGCCGGAGCGTAACTTGCATTTACACGGCTGGAGGCGCACTTTCAACAAGTTGATGTTAACATAACACCGACATCTTATCAAATTCTGTCATCGCACTTCCCAACCATTTAGTATTTAATTTTGTTTCATTTTGTTTTCAAAATCTTGGGCAAATTATCCATAACAGATATGTACCTATCGTCCGATCTTGCGGATCATCCCAACACGTAATAATATGCAATGCACAAGTCCTAATTATACATTACGTCATATATGTATAATTATATAAATCAGACTGAGATAATTGTAACTATTACGGGTTTGATTAATATACATATCGCTCAATGGAATTTAAAATCAAGAATCTTATATAAGTCAAATTAGCAAGTAATGTACCATAAAAATTGGAACAATCGTCACTCGGAATTATTACCTAACCAAATTTGTTTTATTTTTCTACCATTAAGTATAAATTTTGCAAAGTATCATTTCTATTTTATTATTACTAGATAATAAATCAACTCTGATGTAATTTTTTACGAAGCGCCACCTGGCGGTGGAGATGTTAACTTTGCCACAGAGTCTTTAAGTTATTTTGATTTTCATTTTGAAAATAAACTATTTTTTGTTAAAACAAATTTTTTCAATTGTCATGTGGTTGTGGGAAAATTGACATTTCTGTTGAGCTTTTCAGTGTTTTGAATTTTCATTTTTCAAATCAAATAACACTGGTTCAATATAATTTTTAAAACCTGCCACCTAGCGGTGAAAATATTCAAGTCATTCAAAATTTGAATTTTGAAAATAAAAAAATTAAAAGCGCCATTTGGTGTTGAGAACGTGAACTTTTCAGTTACTTTATATTTGATAATATGATTATTATTTACAAAATTAAAAAAAAATTGTAAAAACGTCATCGTTTTATGTCATAATTATCATTGAAAAAAGAAAACAATAGCATAGTTGAGGGTCGAATTTAACATTCGAACTGTAAAGTTGAACTGTTTAATTAAAATAAAATGTTATTATCTGAAAAGAATTTGTAATGTAAAGTATTTGTTGTGAAAACATTTAATAATTAAGCTATATCTCTGGATTTAAAATAATTAAGTCATTGAAACTCGTTGGAACAATTAAAATTGAATCAATCAGGATTCTCTTTTCGTGTGAAATTTCAGCAACATGAATGAACCTCGGCGGATCATTAACTGCGACTGTTTTGCAACTATAACAAATATATGAATGAGGGTATAACGTAATCAAATGATCTACAACCTAACTGCATGTTTGACTTGCGATCGACACGGTAATGTTAAGACCTCGACGTTAATGTATTACATCAATAAAAGCCGATTCTAACTGTCTTCTTCCTGCTAAAAGAATTATTTTCGCCGCTCAACGTTTTTACTACCCGAGAGGAATAAACTATAAATTATGTCACAATGGAACAGTGACATCAAGATTATGCAGCCTCGCTGGGAGACTCTCAGCTTATGAATAAACAAAGTTTTATGTTTGTTGACACAAAATAAGACGTTTCATTATTGTCAGCTGTCGACATTTTATTTTATTAATTAATTTAGATGTTTATCGAATAGCTGAAATGATCCGTTGTCAAGTTAACATCTCCACCGATAGGCGATGTCTGCAAAATTTGTTTTCCAATTTGTTATTGTTTGATTAAACATGGAATTAATGAAGTTATACTGGAAAGTTAGATTTCCAATACCAGATGGCGCTTTTTAAAATTTTTTTCAACCCATGATATCTCGTTAGAAAAAAGGAAAATTTTTATTACAATTTTTAGTGGTAATAATTTGTTAACCCTTTCTCTTTTTTTCAATTTAGAAATTTGTTTTTGAATCAGCCAAGAGGTTATATTCAAATTTACGAATTCCACCACTAGGTGGCGCTTTTAATAATTTTGTTTCAACGAAGATTTTTCATTTGTAAAATACAATTTTCGATGGCTTCTGAATGGAAGCTTCAAAATGAAAAGGCTCTTTTGCAAATTTAACATTTCCACCGCTAGGTGGCAGGTTTTAAAAATTATCTTGAAACAATGATATTTCATTTGAAAAATGAAAATTTAAAATACTAAAATGCTAAATTGAAAGATCAACTTGTCCACTGCCAAATGAAGATTAAAAAAAATTGTTTTAACAATGAATAGTTCATTTGTAAAATAAAAATAGAAGTGACTAAAAGACTGTAGCAAAATTAACATCTCCACCGCCAGGTGGCGCTTCGTAAAAAATTGATATTTGAATCAAATTCTTAATAGTTTACAATTATCTCCAAAAATTCTGACAAAGTACTCTTAAGAGGATCAATTGAGAATCGACATTTTTCATCACCAGATGGCGTTTTGTAAAAAAATTGCATCAAAGTTAGTTTTCAGGTGGCATTAAGAATATAATTGAAATGATATGTTTCTTCATTAGGACGGCTGTTATCGCGCTGAACAAACTGCTCCAGATTCTATGTTTGTTGCGTGACAAAAGGTGTCATAATTGAGTGAGAATGAAAAACAAAATGAATTGTATAATTTGGTCGCAACGTCTCCGGCTCGAGTAACAGAAGTCACATGTGGATTCTCAGGCGCGATTTCGCAAAGCCGCACGGACAAGTATGGCACAGAAAAGAGATGGGATATTGTCGGTTTCCGTTGCGTAAGGATGAAAGTACCTCGTAGCAAATGACTTAGTAAATAATAACGGTTACGTGGCGCGCACAAACGTACCTCTTCTTCTCAACTGGAAAGCTGTAATAACCGCGAGCACATCTACAATGTATCGTCTAGGCTCTCGGGCGTGATAGTTTTCATGCGTTACAAATTATCATAACTCAATAATTTGATTTGCATTACAACTTTTTGCATCAAAACTAATAAAAGTCAAACGCAAAAATAAAATTTAAAAAATATGAAAAAAAAAACAAGTTTGGATGTTAAAAATTTTGAAATGTTCAAACGAGTTGAATTACATGGTTCAACTTGAATTATTCATCCAGTTGAAAAGTGGACAGTTTCATAATCTGGAGGCAAGAAGAAAAAAAAACTTTATTGATTTTGTTACAAGATGAAAATAAAAATAATATAATCGTCGGATGTTTTCTGGTATGAAAAAGATCTTGTCGTCAACTGGAAGGCAACTTTTCATCCATCAGACAAGTGAATGCCGTCGAATGTGCGAGCAGTTATTATTGCACTTTCAAGGATGAAAAAGGAAACGTTTATCCAATACCGCGCGTTTCGCGCTCGAGCCTTTGACATTCTTCCTGCTGACGAAAAACGGTAGCTTGGAAAGTTGGTAACAAGGACGATGCGACGGTGAAAAGATTGAGCTGAGAGACAGTAAATTCGCATGCGATTATAATTGCGCGGATTACGCAACCCGCCGGGGCTATGATAACAAATAGCCTCGCATCAAAATAAATCGTAACGCACATTAGCGAAATTGCGCGCCATTTTTCTCTCTCTCTCACTCTCACTCTCTTGCTCTCAAGGTGTTCGGGATAATTGTCACTCGACAGTTGCGCCAATCGGGGATAATTTTATGCCAGTGATGAAAGCCTGTTCGTAGAAAATTAAGAAAGGAAACATCATTTTCAATTTAATGTGTGATTCGTAAGGTGAAAAATAATTGGTAACCTTCGACTTTTGTTTAATTAGTTTTTTTTTTTTCGTTTAACTATTCTCTTTTATTTGAATATTGCTTTGTGAAGAGGTTTTTAATTACAATTGAGTCATTAAGAAATTAAAATGAAGAATGTGTAAAATTGCAACTTGCAAGTGAAACTATAATTTTGGTTTTGAAAAATAGTGAAGTTACAATTTTCTTATGGGGAAATGTAAAATTACTCTTGATGAAATGTAAAATTCGTCTTAATAAATTGTAAAATTACAATTTAAAAACAAACTGTAAAAATAGTATTAAAAAACTTAGTTAACATTTACAATTGAAAACTGTGATATTACAATGTTTTTTTTTTTCTGTTAAATATTTCCACTGTTGACAAAATGTAAATTATAATTTATAGGTCAGACTATAAAATTGCAATTAAAAAGATCGTAAAGTCACAATTAACAAGTAATAAAATAACAATTTATACAAACTATAAAATTATTATGAAAAATTGTAAAATGAAAAAAAAATATATAATTGATAAGATGTAAAATTGCAAACAAAGAACATGGTCGACTGAAATTTTCATTCCAATGTGAATCGAATCGGAGAAGTTATTAGCAACTAAGTGATTTGTAAAATGGACAGAGCAAAATTGATTCACCTTAATCAACGTGAGAGTTACTAGAATAAGAACACGATTAATCAAACAAACCGCAAACGCGCGATTCGAAATGGAACTACTGTTTCGAGTACTGTTGCTCTATACAAAAGGAAATTGTCAGTCTTAAATTTATTCATGTTAATCGCTGGAATGCATGTTCAGCATTCAGTCATGCGTAACGTTCGCATAAAACAGGTTATTCCTAATTTTTATCAGGTATATATTTTCATTAACATATTATTCTGCTGGCGATTGGAAAAAAAAGGTGCATAAAAATATGATTGATGAAATATTTGCATCTGACTGGTTGCTCATTTTTTTTTCTTTTTATTATTCAAGTCAGTAAAAATGACCCAACATTTTGTTTTTTTCAAAATTTATCAAATAAAAGAACAATAAAACCAGCAACTAAACGAAATGAAAATTCAACAATTAAAAAATTGAAAAAAAAATTTTAATTAAAAAAAAACAGTTGTAAAAATAGTTTAATGAAAAATTGTTTACATAGTTGGTTGATTCATCCATATGAATTTTCACTTGGCATAAACTTTCAATTCTCAAGTCGATTGCAAAAGGATAGGGAACTCAATAGAAATCGATACTCAGTTTCCTAACATCATTTATCCTGAAATTTATTTTCCTACGATCCCAACATTTTCATATTAACCTCGGCAAACTGGCGCAGCGTGGATTACCTTATAGCTTTTCCGGAGCAATCCACACTGCCTACGCCTACACTGCTCCTCGCAAAAGCGCTCTTAGAATGCGTCATTGTCTACATTAGTTAGCAGCAGCGCGCATTTTGCAATGCTTTTACTTAATGTTATTTCATCTGTTAAATATTTATAAGTACCCACATTATATCACACAGCTAAAACTCCTGACTTATTAATTGAAGCAATTTCGTATATAGTAATTGCGTTTACTTATCAACCGTATCATTAAACTGTAATTTCATAATCAAATTAAAAATAACATCCAACTCTAAATATCGTCGGTTTAAAAATTAAATCATTTCGTTTATTAGATTAATTGATTTGATTTGTTAGTGACAAGTTTTAAGGTTCTATTTATAACTTGTGAAAATACTTTGAACAAATTGTAAAATAGTACAGACAAAAGAATAGAAAAAGAAGTTTCCGAATGAAATAATAAAAGCAAAACGAACGGTTGGTTTGCATCATCATAAAATCGGGCTTCATACAATACAATCAGCGAGCATTATGTTCTCATAGGTTGTATATTTTTCTTTCCATCCCGAGACGCTGAACCGTTTGACCAGTCACGCTGAAGAAGGTTCATTTATTTGCAACTTTGATGGGAAAACGTGGCGCACATGTCTATGTACGTAACGTATCAAGCAAAACATCGCGTCTGGGAAGTAGTTAACATTTTGGCCCCGTTCTCACCCGCGCGGCGCGAGTCGTACCTTGAGAAATATGCACATGATTTATTTAAAATCCACACATCTCACACGTGAGACTTTTGTTAGCGCGGTACAAATAAAAAATGGAACATCTTTTCAAAACTCCGCAGATAAAAGCCAGCCACTTTCTCAAATTCCATCAGTCAAAATGTAAAGATGAACAAAAAAAATTGGAATTATAAAATGGAAATATAACAAATGTTAGATGTGAAACAAATTTTAAATTCAACAATTCAAATGATTATATAAAATCTTTCGTCAAGAGTTTACATAATGGGAACACAAAATTGGACCGACCTTGACACATCGAAGGAAAAAAAGTCTGAACATTTTTCACCTCTTTAGAATTCAGAGCCTGTTCATTTTCTAACTGAATGGAATTTTTAACGGATGAAAGTGAAAATTTGGCCGAGAGGAAAAAATAAAGAATTCATTCATACAGGTTGTAAATGCGAGCAATTTTGAAAGCTATGTGTGTCTGAGATGTGAAAAAAAGAAGGGACGAAGACAAAAAGGTCGTCAGAAGGAAAAAAACGGTGTACCAATTTAGAGTGGTTGTAAAAGGAGTCATCAGGTGGACTTTTTTGCTCGAGTTGAAAACGTCTGGCGAGTAGTGCTATTGTGCGAGTGTGTGTACGTCGCGCGTCCGGACGTATAGTTCACGTAATCTTAGATCATGAGAGCGCAACTCAACTAGAATAGAAATAGTGGATAGTTTACGTGTATCGGACACCAGTCAACCAACGAATCCCGTGGTACAGTTAGATTAAACTCGACCGGGTCGCTCGAGCGGACCGACCTGTTCTCCTCGTTCAGACTCTCAACGGTGATGCTCTTTCTGTTTGGCTAATTCTTCCCGACTGCCCTCGAATCGAACCTTTATTTTCCAATTAGACATTGTGATAAAAAATTTGTAACATTTACACATTTCAAGAAAAACCTTATATATGTCTCCATTTATAGAACATATATGTCACATTTATGCCCTATATATGTACCATATATATTCCATATATGTTACCATATATGATTTATATATGGCCCATATATGTTACCATATATCTTCCATATATGTCACCATATATATTCCATATATGTTACCATATATGATTTATATATGGCCCATATATGTTACCATATACCTTCCATATATGTCACCATATATCTTCCATATATGTCACCATATATCTTCCATATATGTTACCATATATCTTCCATATATGTCACCATATATCTTCCAT
>JAPYZS010000252.1:0-90323 GCA_030522925.1 Trissolcus japonicus | reverse complement strand
CATATATCTTCCATATATGTTACCATATATCTTCCATATATGTCACCATATATCTTCCATATATGTTACCATATATCTTCCATATATGTTACCATATATGATTTACATATGGCCCATATATTTCACCATATATGTTCATATATAGCCCATAAATAATCCATATATGAATTTTTACTTGGGTGACTTAATTAGAAAAAATAATGTCAACAAATTTTTTTATTGTTTTTTAGATCAGTTTTTTCAGAATGAACATCATTTACATTGTCTGTACATCTTGTTTTGGACCGGTCAACAAATTACAACTAAAGCCCATGGTTTCCCAGCGAATAAATTATTATTAGACAATCGTATAATTACACCTATTTTAATACCGAAAACTTTCTATCCGCAACTACTATTAATATACAATTATTCACTGTAATGATTGATTTACACTTTCTAATTTTATCATAACCAGTATTCAACATTTTTTTATAGTTAAATTCCAATTTTTTATGTTTAGGATCTTTTGAATTTTATTGCCTCTAAAATGTATAATTTTAACTTCTGTTTGTCAACCGGAGATTCCAAGTTGCTGAAATTCGCTCGTAAATGAAGTTATGCATTTTTTTATTGTTCTGTATTTTTCATTTATTTTTTAATTATTTCATTTAAGGTGATTTTATTTCCTGTTTTTTCATTTTTTTATGTTTCACTTTTATTTTTATTATTTTTTTTGTGATTAAATATTTGAAACTTTGAGAAAAACCATTAATCTAAAATAAAATCCTTAAACGTCCCTGACCTGGTAACCCAAGATCAAGTGGAAACGATCTAATTACATTACTCGATGTGGCCAGTCTGATCACATTTATAAAATACAAAAAAAACATACAAAAAGAATTAATACGACTGTAAATCTAATAATTTATTTTCAATTAACCTGAACGGTTTCTTTTACAAAAATGTTTCTTACAAATATTATGTTTCGTTGTTTTCAGTTTTTATTCCATCTGATACATAATTTATTCACGGATTTATCGTAATTTTATTATGACAAAATTACATCTATTCCTGACGTTCTTTTTTTTTAAATTGATATTAAAAAACAGCATTCAGTTGAAATTCAGCAGTTTCTTCGTGACTGCACACGTGTCATTACTAAAAAAAAAAGAAGAGATTTCTACACATGAAATTTACGACGTTCCACACTGAATTGTAAATGTCAGTCGAATAACAGATGTAATTTTAACATCAGAAAATTAAGGCGATGGAACAAACATGGTCGATTATGTTGGAACCACCTTACAAATTACTTGACAACGCCTCTATAAATCTCCCCGGGATCATCACTGAAAATCGGTCATCATCAAGACATAATTTTGCACAAACGTATGCAATTACCTCGTCTCGTAAAATCGTTCTTTTAGGGAAAAAACTTTCCATCAAAATAACATTCATCAGGTCGGCATTTTTATTTTTTTTTTTTTTTTTTTTTTTTTTTTTGGAGTGAAGGTAATTTTGCCTAGTGAAGTTGCCTCTGAGAATTCATTTTCATTCAACTGTAATTATAACATCTTTCATATTTTTTTTTCAGAGCAGACATTTTTTACAAATTGCCAACTTTCACTATTCAAAATTTCAGCGTCAGAAGATTAATGAAGAAAAATGTCAAATTTTCATGAAACTCAAAGTTGGGTTGAAACATTAAAAAACATTATTGCTATTTAATGGATGAAGTAAATAAAGTATTTTGTGGTACGAAAAATATTGTGTCGAATAACATGTACTCTGACAGATTGAAACTTTGATCAATGCGAACATCTAAGTCGTATGTCAAAATACCATAGTTATAGTCTTGTTAAACTGTCAGTACAATTTGTATTTTTCAGTCCTCCTTCAGGCACTAGCTGACTTGAACATTTTACGATCACAAACTTTCTCCTGTTAATTGATTATACGAAAAATCTTATTCTCAACTACTTGTAAAACAAACATGACCCACTCGTAAAATATTTTTGGAATTCCATAGATTGAAAACATTTTTTTTTATTCTTTCTCTTTATGATAAAATTAAATTCATTAAATCAGAACCAAACAAAATTTAAAATAACAAATAGTAATTTGTCCAAAAATTGTTGTTCAAAAAAAAAAGTAAAACTTAAAATTGCAAAAAAGTTAAATTGAATTGTACACGGAACCTAGAGGACAATTTCCTTTATTTCGCTCGGAAGATTGTTTTGCTAGGGGATAATTATTATTATCAAGAACCGACGTGAAAGTAAGTTATCGGTAGTAACTTGGCTTCCGGTTGGAGTCATCGGATTCGAAGTGCGCGGAATGCGTCCTTGGTGTGTATTGCGTCCGACAACCGCTACAGTTGAGTACGTGTAACGACGCACCGAGCATGATTTGAACAGATGGAAATGCGGAATTGAAACGGCCGCGTTTATCTTCACGCGTGCAAAAACACACCCATTCGGAATGAAAACGTTTAATGTGGCGTGCCAGACTAGCAATTTGCTCCGGAACAAGCACGTTGGGCAGCGCTCATTATGTTCGATCTCGTTCATTAATAACCGATTGAAAGTCCGCAGACAAACGTGACGACAATAATGGTCACTTGATTCGCATGCATCTTCGCCGAGTTTCTCGGATTTTTTTTTTCTCTCTCCCCTTTTCTTTTTTTTTTTTTTTTTTTTCTGCAAAAGACGAGAGCAAAATACAAAATTATATGAAAAGCACGAGATTTTAGTGTGTCATGAGGATTGTGGGCCAACGATGCAACTTGTTTACATCGAGATCGAGGATAAATCGGATTGAGAAAATTGCCGATTAATTTTGTATTTATTGATTTTTTGTTTAAAATATGTACGATATGTACAAAATAGTTATTAGGTTTAAATAAATGGTCTTGGGTGTAAATAATATTGGATATGATCTTTTTTTGCGAGGCGCCACCTAGCGGTTGGTTACAGCGCCATCCTCTGGGATTCATTCAAAACAAATATTTTATTTGTTATTATTTACATCAAGACTAGGACAATTGAATACAAAATTTTAAAAATTATTTAAAAAACATAAAATAAGACATTTTTTATAAAGCGCCACCGAGCGGGTACTTACAGCGCCATCTTTCAGTCAGTCTCAAAACAAACAATTTTAACATTCATGTTGATTTTTATTTCGAATTTTATTATCGGAAATCTCTAAAATAAGTTTATAAACAATTTTTTAATTAAAAAATTAAATGTTATTAAATATAAAATGAAAAAAAAAACTTCTGATCATTTTTTAATATTATAAAAACAGCTACTCCGTTATGTAGTAGTAAGGCAAATTTTTATACAAACTAATTTTATAATTAATTTATTTGCAGTTAAATAAAAAGTCGTAAACTTCTGATGGACGCGTAAATTAAGAGGCTAAACCGTAATAACCTACCTACGCTGCTTTTATATTTACCCCAACGGGAATTAAGCAGTTTTATTATTCGTCCGTTTACTATCACGAAAATATCAATCTAGTGGCATTTCTATAACGGTACCTATAAGTGACAAACATTTTAGTCGCATGATTATACGTTCGCGGGAAAATAACAAACATGATAAATTGTTATTTAATGAGCGATTCATTTTGCCAATCGACTTTTGTTTGCGAAAATGATTGAGACCGTTCATTTACCCAATACCATTTATCATAAATTTCTTTATAGATAGTTGAAGTAAAACACGTACGAATGCTTTGCAGTTATTTTTTTTTTTTTTTTTTTTTTTTTTTAATTTTTTTTTTTTATTTATTTTTTTTTTTTTTTTTTTTTTTTTTTTTTTTTTTTTTTTCGTTACCCTAATTAATTTTGAAAATGTTTTTATGAAAATCCGTTGCAATTAAAAAAAAAAGTAACGTTACGGAAAAGATGTAAAATGAAACGAGAATATTAATCAGGCAAAAATATATGCCACGGGGATACATACATATTCAATTCGGCCTAAAAATCGGTGACAAAATAATCATCGACAAAGCCCACATTTTATAACAGTTAATTCTCCGACGAATACCAAATTAATATTCCTCCATCCGCGTACTTTTTGAACTATCAAAATATCAAACGGTGACTCGTTAAAATTAAAGATGTGATTCCTTTCTAAAACCGGGGACCCTTTTTTTTGTCATCTTCACTGAACGAAAAATCCGTTTTCAATTTCACAACCTGGTCTCAATAGCACTTGAAATCATCACTCGTGAATGAGAAGAAGATGAAAAAAACTCATTTATTTTCAAATATAACTTTTACTCATCAGATCGCGCGGAATTTTTCCTCTGTCAAAAAAGGTACTTGAGTTTTACAGAAAAAAAGGCGTTTCCCTCCGCCTGTCAGCTTGTCTACGAATAAAAGACAATCAATAATCGTGAATCGAGAATCGAAAGGCTTGGCAATAAACAAGAGGTAAACCAAAAAAAACACTCCTTAACCAACAGAACTAACTACTAGTTTTTTTCTGAGGTTATGAAATATGATCTGTGTCAACCGCCATTTTTGATGGTTTGTAAACAAACCAAGTGTCTGTTTTGTTCTCCAAAAGTGACCGTTGACCTTGAAACTGTTTTGTTTATTATTATTGTTATTATTATCATTATTATTATTATTATTATTATCGTCATCATCATCATATGCAAAATCATGAATTTGTTTTTACAAATATTTTCAAAATTATAATTCATTGTTTGTAAACATTTATTTATAGTACAAAAACATACATAATATTAATAAATATTTATAAACTAAAAAATATAATTCTTAAACAATTTTTATAAACAAATTGATTATTCAAATTATAATATTTATAATAATATATAAACTTTTTTAATTATTATTACTATTACTATCATTAAATTCAACTTGAATCATCAATTTGTTTATAAAAATTGTTTCAAAGCTATAATGCATTGTTTATAAATAATTATTTATAATGAATGATTATTTATGTTTCCAAACACCTTTCTATTTTTCAAAACGAAACCCTGTACTGTCAAAAATGTACAATAAAGTAGACAATAAGTCTATCTGTGAGATAAGTGAGACATTACACGCCCAGTTGGGTGTGTGGTCTGTACAAGGCCCCAAAGCTGGGACCGATGATCGAATCTACCCAGCCCTTTTTGATTGCCAAACATCTCTCACATGCACCTTACGATACGGAAAAATGAAAAATTTTCTCCGATTACGAAGAAAAATGTAAATACAATATACCGGTTCTTTTTTTTTTTCGCTCTCTCTCTCTCTCCCTCTCTTTCGTACAAAACATTGTTCATTGTTAGTTCGCGAGACAAAAATTGGTAATCACGTATATTTTATGTAAGATAAAATGAGTTGTAATACACTTGAATTAACGTAATCCAACTTGAGTATAAAGTTGAAATTCTATTCCGAAGGCTACCGTATCGTCGGATTTCATTAACCACGAAATGTTTCCACAACAGTACTCGATGCGGTATATTGCGTTATTACCGCCACAACTGTTGTTTCATTTTAACGTTGAAGTTTAATTTGATTTCAATTTTTATCTCATTTGAACGTTTAAATTCTTCGACTCCCATTTGAAAATAAACTTTCAAACAATCATAAAACTTTTACGAAAATTATTTCCATTATTATTTGATCATTATTTATTATTATTTAATTGTTTTTCATTAATTGTTAATCAATTTCTTACAAAATCAATTGGACCTTCAACGATTCATTCAAACGTTTTCTTCGAAATAATACGAATTTTGGGTTTTTCTCAATCTTGAAATAATATACAAAAGGCCAGCTTGTTTACAAAAATAAGTTGTGGGCATGCCGATCAGACAACAATAGTTTTTATAAAACAAAACATCATACAATTCCTAAGCTTTTAAAGAATGGCCCGATAAATTTTGGTCAATGAATACAACAATAAACGAAGGGTTTATGACCCTCTGACCTCGACACGTTTTTGTAAACAAACCAGCCAGAACCAACATTTTATAACACTTATACATTGGTTCGAGTAGGTCTGCCAATGTAAACATTGTCGACGCTTTTTTAGAACAACATGGCGACATGTTTGCGCTGTCGGACCTATTCTAACCAAATAAAGAAAACTCAAAATGCGTATCGCATTATCTCAAAAATGAACTTTGGACGTGTAAATATTAAAAATGTTCATGGAAAGTGAACAACTCTCATATGGATTTATAAAAAATATTGTACTTCGTCAAACGATCAATCTACTTCAAAAAAACAGTTTGCAGTTAGAAATTTCTAACCTAATTTCATATTCGGATCAAAAAACTGACATTGCGAGCGCAGAACTGGGAAGTACCGATTTTCTAAGAAAATTACCTCGCATTACGCAGAAAAAGTTCTGTAAATTTCCCTAGCATTTCTGTCCACGCATACATCCTACGATTTGCATTTGATATTTCAACCGAAGAAAATGATGCAAAGTAGGCGCGCACGTTCGTGAGTCACAGAGCCAAAGACGATTATTGTAATTAAACATCATTTCATCCGAAAATATATATCGAGAAGGAAGTGCACGAAATTCAGAACCTAACCGGACTTTCAATAATTACTCAAACAGGCAATCATTCAGTTGCACGACCTGTCGAGAATTTTTTTTTATATTTTGCACGAGAGAAAGTTTTCAGAAATAGTGAAAAAACCAGAATCACTTGTATATCTTCTTTGCGTCCAATTAATTTAACATTTTATTAGGAACTCGACAAGGCAAGAAAATGTCCGACATAATTGAATGAATATAGTTATAAAAGTTTGAGATTTTTTATTCCCCTCTTCTTTTCGCACAGACCTAACCTCAAAAGTGAAACACGGTTATTTTTTAAATTAAAATAAAGACAAAAGAAACATATATCCAAACACATCCTAAGATAGTTTTTACAAATATTAACAACAATTTTAGTCATATTGTTGCAAAGAATTTGTTTATTTTAACTTGCTAAATTTTTGGCGCTACGCGCATCGTAAAGATGGTTGACGATTTGCAACGAACCCTCCACAATTTATTCTTCAGTCTCATGAATAAAATAATGACGAATTAAATTAAAATTAATGTTCCATCAGATATGAATCAGATCGACAATCAAGAGCGATAAATTTGTTTCAATTTGATGTAATTTTTTTCATAACCTCACACTCGGGTTCGTTTTGATTGGCCGAATTCACGCGAGATGCCGATGAAAATGAACATAGCTGTGAGAGACTTTAATGCTCCGACGAGCGAGATGATCGCACGCGCGTCCAACGGTGCAAAGAATTTTTCGCCGAGTTTTATGAAGAACGCGGCGCGGTCGTTAGTTTTATTGGCGGTTGTTTACGTCCAATGTCGCTCGAATGATAAAAAAGAAAAGAGGGGGGCGGGTGAAAAAGCGCGAAACACCCGGCCAGATGTTTCGTTAAAATCACGCGATTCGCAAACGGTGTTCACGCCAGTATCGCTTAACCGACTGTACATAAGAATCGGAGAAAACTTGATCAACTTCGAGCTTTCATGGTAATCCTGTTTGGGACTTTCTCTGAGCAACAAACTTTGCCCGATCGTATCAGTTGACTTGCATTGGCAGTACCGTCTCCGAAACCAGCACCTGTGTTCTCTCATAAATAATCCTGAGCTAAAATTACCGCCTTGGGAAAAAAAGTCGACAGTTCAGTAGAATATTGAGATTAATTTTTTTTTCTATCAATCCGACGAAAATATTTTGTTTGCAGAATTAAGAGACGCTACTGGACGCCATCTTGGAATTTGCCTGGGACCAAAAAAAAGTAATCAAAAACAGCGTCTTTCATTGAGTAAAATATTGTGACTCATCTTTTCCAAATCTAACGAGAATATTTAGTTTGCAGATTTAAAGATAAAAGTACAACACCACCTTGGAATTCTTCTGGGACCGAAAACAAGTCAATATCAACACTTTTCTATGTGGGAACAAGGTTATAAACATCAATAAAAAAGGAATCCTTTTTTTATGGATGGCAAAGAAGAAATTCTACAAAATCAGGTGACACGGCAGTGTCTCTGGCCAAGTACAAAAAAAAATGACGAAAGACATTGTCAACATTCCCTAAAGTACAAAACCGTTATGAAAA
Organism: Trissolcus japonicus; assembly: GCA_030522925.1. NCBI lineage: Eukaryota > Metazoa > Arthropoda > Insecta > Hymenoptera > Scelionidae > Trissolcus > Trissolcus japonicus. The sequence goes on along the minus strand of JAPYZS010000252.1, from coordinate 82,213 downwards.
ATTCTAGGTTATGTCCGGGTGGAAAATTCAAGGAAAAAATTGTTGTTTTTTAGTTAAAAAGAACTCGAAGAATTTAACACGACAGAATAATTGAAAGCCTTGGTGAGAAGTTGTTTAGAATTATGATGTAAATATAGAAAAAAAATGTTTAAAGGTTATAAATTAAGGCGGTAATTGAATTGATATTAAATTTAAGTTAACGCATAATCGCGGGTAATGTCAGAGCGGTACCACGACGGTGCCGGCGTGGAGCATTTTTTTAGCGTGTAACCGGGGAATTACGTTTAACGGTAACTTGTTGAAATGTAACAGCTGTTGTGGAACGTCATTCGCGTGCATTATCGCCCGGGAAGATCTTTTTTCGTTGCATCGCTCGCGCGTTTTTATTCATCGCGGTACTTTCGTCGACGCTTATGGATGTTCCAATGTCTGAGGTCGCGTGCTCGCCTTCCGCACTTCGCTGCCAATCTTTTTCTTTTTTAATTTTGTTTTTTTCTACTTCTACAATTTTTTTCAACTTCTTTCTTCTCTTCCCGCAACAAAGCTTTTGTGATAGAACAGATAATGGCTTTTGTATCGCAGAAATATTGGCTTAGTAATAACTTCCGCAATAACATTTTTATGTCAAACGAGAATAAAAATAAATCAGACAAACCGGGGTTATCAATTTGTTCTCGTTTTTTATTTCAATTCAATCAACTTCTCACAGTTCAGTTGTAATTGTTGCAATCTTTTTTTTTTCTTTTTTTTTAAATCTAATGTGTTTAATAGAGTTTTTCAAGTTGTACCTCATTTCAACTTGTTACATTTAGTTTAGTAATGTTTATTAACTTTTCTCGATGCTAATTTTTCTTGTTAGAAAAATTAAAAGGTAATTTCCTCGTTCCTTATTTGGGTCTTATTAAGTGATCAGCGGAATGTGTACGGGTTGTCAATTGAAATTTATGCCGAACGTTCAAGCGAACATTATCGAAAATGAATGGACTTGTTTCAACACTGTCTCATTTAATCCAACCTGAATGAACGAATTTGATTTACAATTCGGGTACAAGGCAATTAAATTCATCTGTCTAACGAAAGACAAAAAAGAAACATTGTTTCCAACAAAAAATCAATTTTTCATTCATCAAACCTGTTTGTGAATGTAAAGTTAAATTTGTTACGAAAATTTGCCATAGGGTTTTCCCTTAATTGAAACAAACAGATAAGAAGAAGAGAGAGGAGCGGCATTGGAAAGTTCTAAAGACTTCTTTTGCACCGTCCCAAGGTTATATAAGTATCGCGAAGACTCACCCTGGACGATTGCGGCAACCAGCGGCAGTGTCAGAATGAGCAATTTGGTAAACCTTAATCTGCCCATCGCGGCGGTCATGTTGTCCTAGGACCTTAAGCCGGTCAATCCACTTTGCACGTTAAGAGGCAACGACGCAGTGCACACTATCATGAACTCGTTGTGCTCTTCTTCAGCTGCACCATATGCACCGAAACACGATCCACCTTGCAACCCGAACCCGAATTCAAAATCCACAACTGTTACAATTTTTCCTTCTTCTTCAAAGCAATTTGTTTCTTTAATTGTAATTTTAATTTATTTAGCAACTTTCAAAAAATTTTTTCAATTTTCAACTTCTTTTTTTTTTCAGTGCGAAAAAATTTTTCAACTAGTTGGACATCGACACGACCTTTCTCCAGGTGCTTCGTAACTTCGTCTGGGTTCCGGTGCAAACTGACCAGACTGCCGAGTCTTATGGAGAAAGGTCTATCGAGAAAAGCCCCTCTCTGTTGATCTTTCTCTCACTCCCTCCTGGCCAGGGTTCCCTTTCTTTTTCCCAAGTTAGAGTTCAGCTTCCCGAGATTGTCAAGTAGATGCTGCGAATGTTGCACTTACAAGATGTTCTGATGAGTTTTTTCTTTTTTTTTCACGTCTCGTGTGTCATATCCGAAAAGCGCTCTCAGAGGCAACGGTACATCACGCGCCGGAAGTTGCCGAAGGTTTACCGGTGTATGGCTCAATTGCCGCTGATTTTATAGACCTTACCGGTGTATCATTTCTGATATACACCGGTAGGAGAAAAAAAATGTATCTTGAAATCGGAGAAAAATTAAAACCAATCTTAGAGAGAGGTTTCGGTTTGGTTCTCATGGATTTGATAAGATGGATTTGAGATTTTTGAGATCTGAAATACAAAAAATAATGAATGAAATTAGAATTAGGAACTGTTGGAATGTCGAAAAAAAAAAGAAATGAATAAACAATATGAGCCGAGTTGTTAAATAAGGTCACGAGGCTGATAATCTTAAAAGTCATCGAGTTCATGAAATATCGGTTTGTAAACGATTCGCATGAAAGTTTGAGGATGTTGTAGCAGCGGAATGTTGCGGATGTATAAATAATTAGATAAAAATAGTTAAAGGAGGATGCAGCCGATTTTTCGAGCTGTTCTCACTTTCAAAACGGAATAGCATTATTAGATTTATATGCTGGATGTAAATTGGAAACGGCTGCTGCCCGAGGTGATCATAGGAGCGAGAGGAGGGGGATGGCATTCTAAGATGCCAACCGAGGGACCTACATTTACTCTCCGCATCAACAAAAGTTGATATCTTTCATTTCGCTCGTTCAAGTCGCGGATCACCCGTCACTTTTGTGACCTAAGTGATCTGGAAAAGTCAGACCGTTGAAATGTTAGTTGAAAAATGAGAATAAAAAATATTAAAAACATGAAAATTAAATGAAATATAAAATATACGAATTAAAGATATAAAAATTAAATTTTACACTAGAAAAATGACAAACAAATTTAAATATAAAAATAAAAAATATAAAAAAGGAGTTGATTTAAAATGTCCCTCATTAAATATAGAGATAATTAAGAGGTAAAAGTATAGACGAGAACATAGTTTATGATACATAACTATTTATGATACATTTTACTTACAACAATGTACAGATTAACAAAATGATTATTTTCTAATTTTCACTCATTCTCTTCGCAGTCCATCGGTTTCTCGACTATCTCGTTTCTTTGGACCTTTTTTAATTTTTCGTTCAAGTGTTTTTGTCCGAACCTTCGGAATTTGAAGTTCGGCAGGGATTTTGCATCGCCGTCCCAGTTTTGCAGCAAAAGACATTGGCTTGCGGTCAATATATCAGGAATTTCTGAAACAATTATAAAAAATAAATTTGATTAAATTAAATTAAACAATGAAATATACAAAAGTGGATTCAATAAATTCAGTTTAATAATTAACATCAAATTGTACCTATTCCGCAAGTCTCATATTCTTCCGTTTCGCTTTTCTTATTCATTTTCAATATATCCTCTCTGTTTGCATGTTGACGGTTCTTCCTATTTCCAATTGAATGTTTTATCTCAATCTGTTCCAGTTCTTCATCGTTTCTGGCAATATATCTGGAACAATATTTTAATTTTAAATAAGACTTTAAATAAAACACGTTCAGAATAATACACAACTTGTAATGTTTTTTGTTCAATTTTTAAACAAAATATTTTTATGCGAATTGGAAACGTCAAATAAACAACTTTTTATAAGTAATGGACACATAATATAATTCAGTGTCAAATCATATTTTAAATTATCCAAATATTGAGAATTATTTAATTTTTTGTTTACTTTTTTAATAATTCAGCTGTAAGCTCTTCCGTGTAAGGACAAATATCCGGAACCATATTTTCCTTGATCCACAGCATTTTATCAACCACCAAACTTTGTTTTAACGTTGTGTTCAATTTGTTCTTCTTTTTGTGCTCCTGTCTGAAACAAACCAAACATAAAATTTAAAAAACAATTAATAAACAAAAAATCGAACATTCTCAACCAATAATAGATTAATTAAAAATTGTATTTACCTGTTCAGCTTCTTACATATTGCTTTGGATTTTCGACTGTTTGGATGGATGAACTTTTTGCTGTTTGACAGATCAACTTTCCCATTTTTAGCCTAAAAATACAAAAACAAACGTTTCTTGTCAACACAAAAACATTCAACTGGATTATTTATGTTAGACATTTTATTGTTTATTTACCATAGTTCGTTGGTCAATTTCGGTAATTAAAAAGTTGAACAAACTTTTGCTTAATGAAAAACACGACGAACCAAAACAAATTTGAGAAGACACACAAGACACGTGAAATCAATTTGCAGGTTATTTTTTGAACGCGACCTTAGCTCAGTGCTGCCAACTTGAAAACGTCGAAGTTCAAGAGGTTAGGTTAGGTTAGGTTTGAAGACGGTCCTCAATAAAAGGGGGCTCAACTGTTTACTAACACTCAGTCTCCGAGACAGAATCGGACGGGATAGGCAGTAAACAATAGAGAGTTGAAAAAGAATTTTGTTTTGTTGTCCTCTCCCGAGTGCATTGTTGGTTCTTTTTTTAAAAACAAAAACCAACAACTCGACTGTCTATCGTCAGCTTGGAAAATCGTATCGTCTGAGAATTGTCTCACCTTTTGATGCTTGACAGTGACCCAAGTTAGATGCGTAAAACATTTTGTGTATTATTTTGTTACACTCCCAAAAGTTTATTACATTTTTAAGAATTGAAAAAAAAGAAGAAATACAAGCCAAGATGACACAAGAACATTGGATACCTTTGGAAATCCTCTATGACTTGAGCAGGTTAGTCTCCCGTCCCATCATCGGTCAATTGTTATAAACGAGCTAACCTCACTTCATGATTGTTTATTTTTTTAATTGTTTGTTTAACTGTCAAATTTCAGTTTTTATTAAGAAAATCTAACCTTGTTTTTGTTATGTTTTTTTGTTGGAAATGAAATTATGAGAAATAAAAAAAGATTGAATGAAAATAATAAAAATATATTTTTGTTTCAGTCGTTTCATAATAAATGTTCCCGAGGAAGAACGGAAGGACCTCGTTCGAATTTGTTTCCAAATCGAGCTGGCCCATTGGTTTTACCTTGATTTTTATTGCACTGACGAAAATCCACACTTGAAATCGTGCGGCATAAGGGAATTTGCGAGACACTTATTTCAGCACATCCCATTTTTGAAACCACATTCTGACAATATTGATGCCGTGTTGGATCAGTGGCGAGAATATAAACAAAGTGTGCCAACGTTCGGGGCTATTGTACTTAATGAAGATTTAACAAAGGTATAAAATTGAAATTTAAAACAATGGAAACATTTCATTAATCCCTCGGTTTTCATAAATTTTATATTTATTGTAGGTATTATTAGTGCAAAGTTATTGGGCGAAAAACAGTTGGGGATTTCCGAAAGGAAAAGTCAACGAGGACGAGGATCCATCACGGTGTGCTGTGAGGGAAGTCCTGGAGGAGACAGGGTTCGATATAAGCAATCTGATCGACGAAAATGAGTACATCGAATCCACAATTAACGATCAGCTGGTCAGGCTTTACATAATCTCAGGAGTTCAAAAGGACACCAAGTTCCAGCCAAAGACTCGGAAGGAAATAAAAAATGTCGAGTGGTTTTCCATAGCCGACCTGCCGAGCAATAAAAAAGACATGACTCCAAAGATCAAGATCGGGGTTGGACCTAATTCCTTTTTTATGGTCGTTCCTTTTGTTAAGTAAGTTACAACCGTAATTTGAAAATGAACGTAATAAAATTAAACAATGTTCAGGTTTAATGTTTTTTTATTTTTATTTTTGTTAGGAGGATGAAACGTTGGGTACAAGAAAAGTTGCAACAAAAAAACAAGACATGTTGTGAACCTACAAGAAGATCGAGACAAAAATCAGCAGGCGACACGGAATCAGGAGTGAAAAATAAAAAGCACCAGAACGGGAGTGAGAACAAAAGTCAAAAACAGAGCAACACGTCGCCGTCCAGAAATCGTCGCAGTACCAATGAGAAGAACTCAAATTCGAAGAATAATTTTAAGAGGAACCTGTTTGGCGAGACGAATACAGCTGATAATTCAGCAGTGCTGGCCAAAAATCTCGCCGAAAGTTCTCGCAATCATCGAGGTGGTTACATTTTCTTCAAATTAATTTTTTATTGGTTTTTCAAAAAATTTCGATTATACTAATCTAAATTCATTTTTAGGCAACCTAAGTTCAAAAAATTGTTCATCACCAAATGATAGGAACGCCAAAACTAAAAATAAGGAGATGCCATTAGCATCGTCAACTTTATCAATCGACGATGATTTCAATAAAATTATGAATTTGAACGTCTGGAGCAACTTTAAATTCGATCAAAAGTCCATCTTGGAACATTTGCGTCCAATAGACGAAGTTGATCTTGGTCGCACGTAAAAAAGGGCGGTTTTAAGAAACACCACGAGATACAAAGAAAAAAAGAAAATTGCTCGTACCTAATCAATTGATTATACAATTGAAACTCCTGATTGACGGAAACTAGATTTTCGTGATTTTACCCATCAGACAAGCGTCGATTATAATTCCTTTTTGTTTATTTTTTTAAATCTGTCAGCACTTTTTCTTTTATTTTGTTGTACCAAAAATCATTTGTCAATCAATCATTTGTATGGTTGTGTTAAATTCAATTATGCCAAAACTTTGTTTCTAAATTTTGTATATCATGTTGAAAGATATAATAGTCGTTTATTTTTTTCTCTGTCAATTGTTTAATCAGTGTTTAAAAAAGCACAAATAAAAATCAGAAAAATATAATTTAAATTCGCTGATCGTGATTTATTTATTATATGCTTAGTTAATGGCGATAGCAGCGCCCCTACCTGCTATGACAAAAAGTCGCAACTCTTGGGAGACGATTGTCAATATATTACGTCCTGCCGGTAAGTCACCGGCAGTGCGTCTTTGAAAACTTCGTCGTTGAACATTAAAAATTTTGTATACGTGAAACAGTTTTTATTTAAAAAATATATTTTGTCATTTGTCATTGTTGTCAATTTTCTAACCCCAATTTCAATTTGTTCATTTTATAACATTTTTTTATCGTATATTAAACTTTCACAAACCTCAACTTTCAATTTCAAAAAAGCTAATTTTTATTAAATATTATTTTATTTAATATTAAATACAATTGAGTTTTTTCAATTTCTCATTGTTACCAACTTTCTAATCTCAAATTCTGTTAGGTATATTTTATTGTCAACTTTCTAACCTCCAATGATTTTTTGTGTTCGATTTTTCAAATTTCACATTTTTTGAACCTTTATTTTTAATTCTACATTGTCGTTAATTTAACTTCAAATTTCATTTGTTCTTTTTACATATTTTCATTTTATTGCGCAGTTTTTTTCAAATTTGTCACTATTGCCAACTTATTTTCTCATTTCGCATGTAGTCTGAAGTTAGTAAAAACCCCGGTGTGAAGTTATCTGCAGTCAACCCGAGCGTCATTTCCGGAAAGACGCTAAATTGGTGTTGCGCCGAGAGCACAAACGCTACTCTTTTTTTGACGAGACAAAAATAATAACTGAGTGAACAGGCCGATCTCCGACAAGAGAAACTGACGCATCGGTGAAAAGCAGTCACGATGAACGGGGTAACGGAAGTGGTGAGTACAACTCCGATTGCGATCAACTTCCCTTTTCGATCCGGCGTCTTTCGTACTCTCCTTTCGGTTGATATTTATGTCATCATGGCGATCTGCCTGGGACAATACTCTTTTTGTTTACTTTTATCTCCCGACTTGTTTACCACCACGTGTCCACTCATCTCTCATCCAAATGTTTTCTCACAATTTTCTTAACCTCAAAAACCAAATTGTTGAACAAACATTTGCTCAAATAAAAAAACAAAACCTGAAATTGTATATCCAAGAGGTATTAAAGAGACTATCGATTTTACAACGTTTGATTCTTATCAGCCTAGAAAACGCTAACAAAAGTAAAAGTTTTTTTTTTCAAATAACCAAGTGAAATAAAAGTAAACAAAAGAATGCGTAGTTTCAATTAAAAAAGAAAAACATCTTAAAATGTAAACAAAGAATATGTTTGTTTAAAATTTAAAAGGTAATATTATTTTTCAGATGTCACCAACGCAGACAGCAGAGCCACTTGCCAAAAAGCCAAGAATTGAAGGTATTTTGCAAACCCGACCTAATCAATGTACATATTTTCAACAAGGGACAATATTTATAATTGGATAAGAATGACGAAGCATCAAGGAGAGACAATTTAAACGAAAAACAACAGGGAAAGAAAGATTGTAAAATTAGTTGTCATTTTTTTCCTTTTTATTCAGAGACAAAAATTGTTTTTCAAAAGAATCTTTCTTACAAAAAAAAAAGAATTAACGAAAAAAAAAGAGAAAAATGATGTGTTAGGTTAGGGTAACTGCGTTGAGACCCTAAAATGAAACTAATGAATCGTTGTCCTTCTGTTCTGAGTTGTTACAGTGGAGAGACAGTACAGAATCAATGGCCTTCGACTGACCTGAGATCATGAGTGTGCGCCAATGAAAGATACAGCTCGTTGAACTGAGAAAACTGAGTTTTTACAAACCTTCGCTAATACAGCGCTTTTTCCAGTACCCAAAAATTACTCAAGAATTTATTATAGATAGGTCAGCATTTTAGGGTAGACTTTATTTCCTTGTTCTTCTCATTTTATGAGTCTCTTTCTGTCAAGTAACAATTTCAATCGTTACACCCTTTTTCTCGTCTTTTCTTTCTCTCTATTTATTTTTTCATTAAAAACTTTGGACAGAAAAACTTTTGAAATTTTACTTAACAGATGCAATATCAATTTTGACACGAAATGGAATTTTAATGATCAATTTTTAAAGTATGATTTTTGAATTTGAATTTTTATTGGACAAATTCCTTTGAAAGTTTGTTTTGAATTTTTCATTTTGGTTACCAAGTTTGAGACTTGTAACAGGCAGTGGCGAATGAAATTAAAATAAAAAAGAAAAAGAAAAACAGAAAAATTTAAGTCTAATTTAATGTCTCATTTTGAGGTGAGTAAATAAAGTAGCTTTTGGATGACTCGCCATTGCTTGAGAGAAGGCATAGGGTTTAGCTGATTGAATAGGTTGGTGAAGGCAAAAATAAAGAAATTGGCGCAGAAAATGCACTGAGAGTGTTCTCCTCTGCTTTGTGCTTACAGATTTCTGCGTCTCTTCAGAGTCGGATAGTTTGTGTGCGACCTTCATTGTGTGCTCAGCCCTCAATGGTTAGCTGAAATCGAATCGAATTCTGTCGTGAAAAACCAGTTCAGTTACCAAACAATCGCAAACAGAAAAAAATCAAAGAAACAAAAGAAAAAAAAACAAAGTTATTCGAATTTTTGAAAGAACAAATTACATAGCTCGTGACGTGTTCTGATTTCTGTTTCAGAGCCTACCAGTTACCGAATCGGTCGTGATTTTGAAAAAAAAAATTTTGCAATTTCTAAACTGCCAGGATTTAATAATCTACGTTTTGAAAATTTACCCTAAAGGAATTGTGGTTCACTTTTTTTTTGTACTCTCAAACTGTAATTATGAGACTTTGGAGGATTGACAAAAAGTTCTCTGAAATTTTCTGGAACCAGTTCAAGTTTTAACATTAATAAATTTTAAAAAAGTATTAAGAAGTTATGAAATATTGAAAAAACAGAAATTGACACTTATTTTTGTTTAGAAATTTTTATTGTAAGAAACTTGAGCTGTAATTTTCCAGGCCATTTTTCTACACTGAATTGAAAGATGAATAATGAAAATTTTCGTGTAACTGAAACAATAATGAATCTAAACTGTTTATAAGAATAATAATTAACCAAATTGGAAACAAAATTTTGTTACTCCACGATTGAACATCTGTGTCTTGACATTTTTAATTTTTTTTTAAACTTACAGTTTTGGGGATGCGCCGGCTCAGCAAGCTGCGACAAGACGCCCTTTTCTAATTTTTTTTTTGTCAGCATTGAGATTAAAAAAAATCTAACCGCTAAAGTTCAATTTAATTAGTCAACTTAATTTTACAAAAACAAAGTCCACTTATAAAAAGTTGATGATCAGATTCAAAGTTTCTATTTCAAAGTTGAAACAAATTTGGATTGGCAACGAATGAAATTTCGCCCAAAACTATAATCTGGGGAGGATTGAGTAGCCCTATTGTCATGATTGAATTTTCATTGAAAGTTTTTTGGGGTTCGAAAAATTGAAAAAGAAAAATGATGATAGGGCTGCTTATTTTTTGTAAACCAAATCTGACACAGGCTTTGTTACTAATTTTATTTTTCTTTTGTAGGAAATGCCTCTGAGTTCTTACCAGGGCCCATTTATGATCTCAATCAAACAGGTCAAGTGGTTGCAGGTAAAAAAAAAAAATTATCAATTTGAAAATGATAAATTAATTCAATTTTTTTAATTCATTTTAACCAATTTAAAAATTAAATTTGAAAGTTAAATTAATTTTTTTTTGAGAATCAACCAAATTAATGATGCAGAATCTTTTTTTAACGTGATAAAGAAAATGTTGAGATCATTTTCATTTAAGTTATATGAAAATTGATTTCCAAGATCAGTGAGCGTTTTGCTGATAAGATCTGAAAGTTTAAAGCAGTGGTTACTGTAGAAATATGATTTTTCATTTGAATAATAATACCCATATTGTTTGCAACATTTTTGTTTAGGCCCTGGCGCAAAGTTCCTATCCCTGCCTGGAATTTTGGGAGCTGGCCTGCCTAAAATATCGTCCGAACAACAAGACGCCGTGAACCGTGCAAAAAAGTATGCCATGGAACAGAGTATAAGATTAGTTCTGATGAAACAGACACAAGCACATCAACAACAGGTATTGAAAACGATCATCGGATTTTTTTTATCCATTTTATATATTTCTGTATACAAAAAATGTGAAACAAAAATTTACAACATAATATTTACATAATTACAAGAAAATTTCTTTTCATGAGATGAATTTTAAATAATTTTATTTTCAAGTTGAGAAAACATAAACTGATGAATTATAATCAAAAAAATTTAATTAACAAATTTTAATTGACTGAGTGGAAATGAATGATAAAAGAATACAGAAATGTACAAAATGACGTTTACGAATACGAAAGATGTAAAACAAAAAAGAAATCGATTAATACCAACTCATAATTTTCTCACATTTATTATTTGCTATGAAATTCTAAATTTGAGGGAAGGAACGAAAAAGAGATTGGACTTGGGAATTTTAAATCAAAGGATGAAATGAAGGAAACAATGAAAGAATTTCATTTGTACAAGCGATTAATAAATGTGACGAAGAAAGATGGGACAAAAATTTCTTTTTTCTTTGACTTGTAATTAAGCGAGCTCGTCCCGCCGAGGCTTTGAAAAAAATCATTAGTGATTAACGTAACCTCATCCTGCCTACTAACTTCAAATCATCAATGAATAATAAAAATTACAGCAAAAAAAAACATCAAAAGAATAAAATAAAAAAAAATCTAACGAAATTTTAAAAACAAATTTATAAATTTCAAGGATTTTAAAAAGTGAAGAAATAACAAATTTCATTTTATAAATAATAAAATTAAAAAAATTGGAAGGAAGTGACAAATTAAGTATTCAAGAAAAAGATATAAATTTATCGAAATTTAATTGAATTAAAATCAAAATTGAATGAAACTTGATAGAAAAAAGAAACTTACTTGTTTGGAAGCTAACACTGACCGGTTCATTTTTTCTCCCTGCAGAAGAATAAGTTGGTCCTGCGGCAGCAAGTTTTATTGCTAATGTGCAGGTTAGTGTCAACCAAAAATCAAGAAAGAAACAATACGTATCCGATAATGCATATGTTTTTTTACACTCACTTGAATTAATTATCCTCCAAACGTTCCCCCCGAGTTATGAAAGAGGTGCCAATAGTAGTCGGCGGGAGCAGAGCTGTACCAGGACGACTTTATTGCATGCTTGGGTTTTAATCTTAGATCACCAATGTATCAACTTTTGAGCTCGATTCATTATTCGCTTTATAAAAATAATATAAAATCAAAATAATCATTTCTTTATTATCTTAGTCAAATGCTTTTTTAACTCTTTGAAGTCTTCTTTTTAATTTTAATTTTTTTTAAATTGTTCAATCAATCTGCTGAATGATTAAAAAAGTTGTCGATGAATCGAACAAGAAAGATTGATTAAATTAGATTAAGAATATTGGCGAGATGGTATTTTTGCAAGGGGGAGGGATATCAATAGAAGGCCTATGGTCCTTTGTGTTGCAGCAAATGGATACTCATCGGTATCAGCTGCAGAGACAGCAGGCTCTCGCCCTCATGTGCAGGTTTGTTTGTGCTATGCCGTAGCTCTCGATTACTTTTTTTAACAACAAAACAATACTCGACCTCGTGTAGTCCAAGGGCCTCCAGTCATCGTCGGACTACACCTCTTGCGTTGTACATCCTAGAGTAAAATTTCATTAGAGATTATAATTTTAGAATAGAAATTTTGTTTACCATGTAAGCAGAATAAAACTGAAAGTAATTTTATAATATATAAAAAAATCTAAAATTTTTTATGTAAAATATTAGTTGAAAGTGTTTCAAGGACTTGAGATTTATTTTAATTTTTTTTTAAATTTTCTTTTGATTTGTTCAACTTTAAATTGAAATTTTAATTAAAAAATAAACGTTGAAAAAATTTTTTTATCTTTGAAAATGTTTGAAGTTTGAATAAGAGATAAAAAGTGATAAGATGTGAAAAATCAAATAAAAGTTTGAAATAAAATTGAAATTGAACAATACGGATATTGGATTTATAGATAAGTTTAGGATTCAATTTTAAGTTAGGGTTCAGTCGAGTTGGTAATTGTGAACTAAAAATGTACCTAATTCTTAATTTCAAAATTGATTGTAACAATTTTTTACAATTTTTATGTTTTGTTTTGCAATGACCGACTTGAACTGATTCTTTTCTGAAGTAAATTTGAATTTAGTTATGAGTTTTAATCATTCAACTTTGAAAAAATAAAATAAATACATTAAATAATTCAAAAAAAATTGTTCAATAAACTTTTCTAATGAAAAATAACTCTGCTTTTTTCAAATTTACATTCATTTCTCAAAATAATGCTATGAAAAAATAAAAAATTCAAATACAAAGTGAAAAATAATCTAAAATTTTTTAACAAATATAATTATTTTATATTTATAAATCAATTATTATAAAGATTTAAAATGTAAGAAAATAATTTTTCATAGCGTTATCATTGTAATTTTTTCTACTTGAAATTTCAAATTTATGGCTCTGTTTGAAATGACATTCACTTTCATTTAAGTTTTCTTATTTTAATATAATTTAACGAAAATTATTTTAAATTTATTTAACAAAATTGTAATTAAAAAAGTATTATAATATTAATTAAAAAATAACAAAAATGTTTTGACCATTTTTCAAAATTTTTCTGTTAAACTTTTAAAAAATTTGAAATTGATCAATCGAATCAAAAAATTGTAAACATTTTAATCCACTGAATTTGCAATTTGCAGAATAAAAAAGAATATAAAAAATACCAGGGTGAAAGCTTAAATGAAAGTTTCAGATCTCTTAAAAAGATAAAATCAAAAATGTTCTGAAGCTTAATCTCGTTTTCCAAAACCAGGGTGTATGTAGGGAGTATAAGTTTCGAATTGAAAGAGGACACAATCAGGCAAGCCTTCTTGCCCTTCGGACCGATCAAATCCATAAACATGTCTTGGGACCCAGTGACGCAGAAGCACAAGGGCTTCGCCTTTGTCGAGTATGAGATCCCGGAGGCCGCGCAACTCGCCCTGGAGCAGATGAACGGAGTCATGATCGGTGGACGAAACATTAAGGTAGCAGGACGTACCCATATCGCACATTTCCTGTCCCTGCGCAACCCTAACTCCACTGAGGTCCGCACCATCCCTTACTAAAAAAAAATTTCCTCTAACCTTACAATAACTTTCCTAAGCTATCTTCCTTCCAACAAATTTACCTTCCAAAATTTTCATTCAAAAATGTTCCTACCAAAAATACTTCTTTTAATTAGATTAAATCAGATTGAATTTTGAATTTTTAGGTGGTGGGGCGACCCTCGAACATGCCCCAAGCCCAATCAGTAATCGATGAGATCACAGAAGAGAGCAAACACTACAACCGAATTTACATAGCTTCAATCCACCAGGACCTGACCGAGGAGGACATTAAATCCGTGTTCGAGGCTTTTGGTCCAATCACTTACTGCAAACTGGCACAGGGCAGCTCTCCCCATAGGCACAAAGGTTACGGCTTTATAGAATACGAAACCATGCAATCGGCTTTGGAAGCCATCTCCTCGATGAACCTGTTTGACCTCGGGGGTCAGTATCTGAGAGTGGGCCGAGCCATCACTCCACCTCACGCCCTCATGGGACCCCCAAGTGGCACCGGAACGATGCCAACTGCGGCTGCAGTCGCTGCTGCTGCGGCCACTGCCAAGATCCAGGCCATGGATGCTGTTGCCAGCAATGCCGTTGCTTTGGGACTTACGAAATTGGGCGCTGCTGCTACGCCTATTCTAAACCAAGGTGTGGAGAAGAACAGAAAGACGTTGGATAAAAGATCTTTATACTTTTATACTTCCTTTGTATCAGTTGTTATTTACTTTTGTCTGATTTGATTGATACATTCATTTTAATTTGTTTGATTCTTTTGTGTTTTTCTTTGGGTCTAAAATTGGTATCTTTTTTGGATTTCGTTTAGCTTTGCCGGGCATAGTGAGACCAGCACGAGCAGTTGTTCCACCACCGACAGTAGCCACGGTAGCATCGATAATCCCTCCGCCAGCCATCGCCATCCCGCAAAGTCTGAACAAACCACCTGCGATCATCCAACCGATCCCAGGACAACCTGTTGTCGTGCCTCCCTTGACTGTTGTTACACCCACGGCTGTAGGAGCTCCAGTTGTAAGTTGATTGATAATTAAAATTATTAATAGGACATTATTTTTTGTCGTTAAGTTCTTAAACGGAATTGTTTTTTTAATTTTCTTTAATTTATTGTCAGACTAATTAATTTACATTTATCGTAGCAAATCCCGGCGACAACTGTTGCCAATACAGACATCCTAAGGCGAGCCCAAGAACAGGCTGCCCACCAAAAGCAACAGGAGGAGTTACAGAAAAAGTTGCTGGAAGAAACGGAACCTCAAACACTGCAACAACAGGAGAACATGTCGATCAAGGGACAAAGCGCGAGGCACCTGGTGATGCAAAAACTCATGAGGAAAGTTGAATCCCGAGTGGTGATTCTGAGAAACATGGTTTCGCCCGAGGACGTGGACGAGAGCCTGCAGGAAGACATCCAGGACGAGTGCTCCAAATACGGGATCGTTGAGAGGGTCATCATCTATAATGAACGTCAGTCCGAGGACGACGAAGACGCCGAGGTCATAGTCAAAGTTTTTGTTGAGTTCTCACAGATGAGCGGTGAGTTTGGAGTTTTGTACTTTTATAACTTTCATTTTTTATTGTAAGATCTGGTAAGATTGAATTATTTTTTTGTTTTCGTTTCGCAGAAGCTGAACGTGCAAGGGATTCGCTGAACGGACGGTATTTTGGCGGCAGACTAGTGAAAGGCGAGCTGTATGATCAGGCTTTGTTTGACAACAGTGACTATTCCGGTTGAATATAATCGATCTTGAATTCAATCAAGTTGAATTCAGTTAAATGAGACTCGCCTTTTTTTTGGAAAATCCCTGTGAAAGAAGCGAATGTTACATTGAGAGGAATGTTGAATTTCGTTCATAGACTTTTGTCAGTTACCAAAATGATTATTCATGATATGAGAACTCTCTAATTGCAATGTAATAAGCCCCACAATCTGTCCAGCATAATATCCTGACAAGAGAAGTTTTTAGTATTAATTTATGATTGTTACTGGATCAAAAATTCGCGGATATTTATACATTTTTGTATATGGAAATCATTTATACATACGTGAATGGCTTATAATTGTGTACTCCGATGAATATTTCATTGACTGTATAAAGTATGACTTGATTTTTTTCTTTTTTTTTTTTATTTTTTATCTTTTTTTTGCAAAGAAAAACTAACAAAAAATTGATCACTTCGGTTTCTTATTAAATAACAGTTTGCCATTTGCCGTGTGGATGTATGATTGTACTTGAATTTAACAGTAGAATTTAGATCCGTAGTTTATTTCGTTGACTGAATTGACATACAAGATAATGTATAGGTATGCAGTAAGTACGTTGTTTTACAATAAATATTATTTTGAATATTGACCAACAACGTTTTGAATTTATTCTATCCATAATGCTTTTTTGATTTCATCTTTATTTCAACTATTTACACTGTACAACAATTCCAATCAAATTATTTCTTTTCCTTCTCGTCAAACTTTAATTTGTAATCCTCATGTTTTGTATATTCCTCGTACTGAGGAAACGAGCCTACATCATCCTCCAATTTTTGTGGCAATGCCTTCACGTTCTTAGACTCCAGGTATGTTTGATTTAATTTTTCAGCGTTTGCCTTCGTGTTCAGCATGGTTTGGAGATTTTTGTTCACCTCCTCGGTGGTAGGCGGCTCCTTTCGTCGGTGCCTCAACCAGGCCTCCCACACAGCCGGGATGTCCTGTGTATGATCCTCGTTTTCCGGCGGTTCAAAATATCTATGACTTCTTTTGTGAGGTCCATCTGCCTTTTGCATCTGTTCAAAATATTTTGTTCCGTTGTAATCCTGACCAACCAGTTGTGGCCTCGCTGCTGGTTTTATCGACGCCCAAAAGTGCTTGAAGATCAATTGAAAAACACCTCTTTCTCTTCTAGCCATTTTTTAAAATAAAAATCTAAAACATTGATGAATAATTATATTAATTATATAAATTAAACCATTTATTAAATCGACGAAAAAAAATTTATATTATTGCATAGAAAATTGCAATGATTTCAATTCAAGTTTATTTTCATTTTAAGTATAATAATATATAAAGTATATTTATATATATTTTTTAATGTACATGTTCAATTTTTTTTATTTCGTTTATTTTATTTACTTACATATTTTTGTAATGTTTTATCTTTTCTCAACCCTCTCCTTTAATGGATATTTTTGAGGTTATGTTTTGGTACCCATGATCCGCCATGTTGGATTTTAAGAACACAAACAAGTATGAGCATCATTTTTGTCAAGTGACTGAGTTCAAGTCATTCACAATCATTTACGTTTACAACTTTGTACTACGTCTCGTGATTAAAGTTGATTAATGTCAATTCTTGAGCGATTATTGGTGTAAAAGGGAGGTCGGAGTGATGCCCTGAGACCGGCGGATAAAAACAACGTCGATTTGGTCGATCCGAAACTCGACTGCTTGAGTTTTTCCTGGTGTTTTGGAAGATGGCTCCGGTGCCATTGGAAGGGCATCAAACTCCTGTGGCAAACAGCGTGCCGCAGGAGGGCAATCGTGGTGGTTCCATGTCTCTATCAATTTTAATCGACTTTATCATCCAGAGGACTTATCATGAACTCACTGTTCTCTCCGAGCTGTAAGTTATTTTTTTAACCAAAAAGATAAAAACAAAATTTTTCCACTTGTCAAATCTTTTTACATTGTTTTTTGTATTTGCACTTTTGTTTTGACATTTTTGTGATTATGTAAACAATAACAAAATTTAAAATTTATCTAAGGTGTAAACAAAACTGAGGAAGTAGAATTTTGGTTTTGAAAAAAAAAAGAGTTGACAAAATTGGTGATGGGAAAAATAAATGATGAACAATGTTTTGTTTTTTAGACTCCCAAGAAAAACTGACGTCGAACGCAAAATTAAGATTTATGAGTTCGCTGCCAAAACGAGGCAATTGTTCGTCAGGCTCTTGGCGTTGGTCAAATGGGCGAACAGTGCCTCTAAAGTCGACAAATCAGCGGTAAAAAAAATTTTAAATACATCTAATGAAAATAAAATTTTTTAAAAACTCGTTGATTTGAGGATTACAAAATTGTTTTTGAATTTGTAGCATATCATGGCGTTCTTAGACAAGCAGTCGCTCTTGTTCGTGGACACGGCTGACATGCTTGCTCGCATGGCGAGGGAAACTTTGGTCCATGCAAGGTTACCGAATTTCCACATCCCAGCCGCCATTGAGGTTTTGACTACTGGAACTTACAGTCGATTGCCAACTTGTATCAGGGTAAATTTTTTCATAAAAAAAATATTTTTGTTGAAAAAAAAAACGAAAAAAGTTGCATAAAAATAAACAATTACCTTTTTATCATTTTTTTAATTATAGATTTTGATTGATTTTATTAAAGTTGAATGTTTGATGATTTTTAGGAACGAATAGTACCCCCAGATCCCATTACACCGTCAGAAAAACGAAACACCCTCCAGAGACTGAACCAAGTGATCCAACACCGGCTCGTCACTGGAAATTTATTGCCCCAGATGAGGAATTTGAAAATCGATGCAGGAAGAGTAACTTTTGTCGTAGATCAGGAGTTCACTGTCTCATTGACTGTAATGGGTGACGGTCCAAATGTCCCCTGGCGTTTGTTGGATCTTGAGATCTTGGTTTCCGATAGGGAAACCGGTGACGGAAAGGCGCTGGTCCATCCCTTGCAGACCAGATATGTCCACCAGGTAAAAATCTAATTTTTTTCTGTATCCTAAGAATATCTATTATTTTTTAAAATCCAAACTTTAGACAAACTTGTACATTTGATGTGCTGGTAAATAATCAATATTTAAATATCTTATTTGGTTCTTCGTCGTTTTTAGGTCATCCAAGCTAGACTGGCTGAAAGCTCAGACCCGTTACACGAAGTGTACCAAATTTTGCACCATTTCTGTCAGTCTCTGCAACTGGAAGTTCTTTATTCCCAGACTCTGAGACTGATTCGAGACAGGCTAGATGATCACATTCATGTTGATGAATACATCCCAGGAAGATGTTTATCAGTTTCTTATTGGAGGTAGAAACCTTTTTTTCGCGTTAAAATATTAATTTGTATTTCAAATATTTTTTTTTGTAAATACTAGATGTATTAAAAATTTAAACCCGATATAATTTAACATTACATTTTAAAATTTTACAGAGAGTTGACTAGCAAGGATCCAAGATCGGAACTAGGCTATCGGTTGACCGTACAAGTTGACCAGTCTGATCCTGCGAGATCCTTGGCGGTTGTTCATGTTCCTTCATTGGGGACAAAGGTAAAAATAGTAAAATAACTTGATACAAAAAAAACTTAATAAGTTTGGTTGATTTAAATTATATTTTTTTAGGAAAGCGAAATCGCCGACCGAGCTATTAGATCTGACCAGTTATCGATGGAATGTCTACTGGTGCATACAATTTATGTTAGAACTCGCAGCCGATTATCTGATTTGAAACAGGAACTTCAGAATATGTTCAAAGATGTGGAATGTAAGTGAAGGATTGATAAAAGGAACATTGTTCATAATTTTTTAAAATGGTTTTATTTAATTTTCATTATACAATTTACAAATGGTAATCTTTTAGGCACCCTGGCTGGAACGCCTGCAATTCTGTCGGTTCCAATTTTGCAACCATGTTTGAGAGCGGAGCTCCTACTAGTTACAGTGGACACCCATACTGGCATGCTACTTTGTCACGTTCCACAATACGACGCCGCTATTATACCGGAGCTCACAGCTGCTTTCAACAATGATCATTCTCGTATTCCAGCTCTGGTATCAGAACTGAGGTACCGGAATTTGTACAAACAATTGAAATTCATGCATCCCAGATAAATTAAATTACTCATTTTAGTTGAATTAATATTTCTTAATAACAAAATTGATTTAATTTCGTGTGCTCGTCAGGTATTGGATAACTCAGAGACGTTGCGAGAAGACCCTGCAACATTTACCTGCTACGCCACGAGAAAAGATGCCTCTTCTATCTCATCCCAATCATCCTATGTCAAAAATCAGCAAACATAGGATGTACGTGCAGTTGCACAGGCATCCCACTGTTATCCTGGTAATGTTCATCAATTGAAACTTGAAATTAAATTAAAATTAATATGACGATTCAATTATAATTCGCTGAATTAGTTTTGTTTTTTGTTTTTTAATTTAACAAATTTCTTTTTTAGATCGTGGGATTCAAAGAGAAAGAGAGTGCCCCCTACGAGATCGAATGTTCCTTCTATATGGCCTCGGTAAAACCCAGTTCAATCGAAGATGATCCTCATGACGACAGCATTGAAACTGAAATTCCTAAGATGTATCTCAAAGTTCAGAGTCTGATTGAGTTCGATACCTTCGTGATAACACACGGGCCGTTTACTAGCGTGGACAGCGGTAAGTCGATTGGGCCCGTGCCAATGTATTAGATCAGCTGGATCCAGTAAGTCAATAAGTCAAACCATGAAAAAAAGTAACAAAACCTCAAAAAAGAAAGAACGGCAATTTTAATTTAAAAAATAATTTCAAACGAAATTGTCTCGTACAAGTAATGACACTCACGGTGATTCTCTAACTCGACTAATGTTTTGACTGTTTACTAATTCAAATGATTAACACCCGTAAAACCACAACGTTTTGGTACGAGAAGTCTCGTTGCAACGGGGAATTAACACTGAGATTTTTTAGGGTTTATTGATCAAGATGGGGGGTGCATTACAGAGGTGGTCGAGAAAGTTGGTAACAAACGTCGTAGCGCCGGATCGGCTGGGAGGTCTGACACCGCTGGATCGTCGCAAAATCGGAGACAAAGACACCCTGCCTACTTCATCTCCGAACTGGCACACGTGGTGGCGTTCTGTGACGAGAGAATACCTTTTGTAACTCTGGCACAAGAAGTAAACAATTTTTTTTCTCTCAAAATCTTTCTTTTAAGTTTAATCATTCGTTTAAAGTTTATAATTATTTGATCTTGAATAATTAATTAATTAGTAATAATGACGTAATAATTGTTTGGTTTATATTTTAGCTGACCAAACGGGAGATAGCTCATCAAGGTCTTCAGGTAGAAGCGAACGCAACTGCTCTTGTGTTAAAGATCGTCCAGTTGCCACCCCCGTCATCATCAATTGCCAAAAGCAGTGCCTGGTTTGCTCTCCTAAAGAGACTGTTGAGTGTATCCATTCGAGTGCAGGCTAAGGGAATGACGAAAGCCTGGATGGCTGAGTTTGTTTTTTACGGAAGTCCAGTTACTAGTACACATCCAAAAGAACAAGGTACGAAAACGAAAACATGTAAAAACGATATCTTTAAAGTTTTTATTAATCGATCTATCTCATTGATTAACAACAAAATTTTTATTTTACAGGTCTTCGTAGACCAATTTATTTCCAATACGAGATGGGAACCGCTGACACAGTCAGTCGAACCGTCGACGCCTTGTTGAACGACTGGGCTCAGATTGTACATTTGTACTCGCTTGTATACGACCTGTCAGAATGTTTCAAGTCTGGTAGGTTTTTATAAGAATTGGACATTTTAAAAAGTTGAAATTGTAATTGTTGATGAGAGACTAATTGATTCGGTTGATTATTTTACAGAAAAGTACAACGTCCGAGGCATGGTGACCATCAAGTCGTTCAGTTACAATAAAGTCGTCATAGCGTACGGAGCGAACAGAAACGCGACAGTGATTGTTCAGTGGAACGCAAACGAGAGAGCCTTCAAACTTCAGTTCCTTAACAGTATGTTGAACCCAGTTTGAATGAGCAAATTAATTTTTTGTTTCTGAGGATGAAAGAAAAATGAGAGAAGGGAGTAACATTGTTAAACTCCTTGCTTTTTACAGCAAACGCTCATTCGCTCATGAAAGAACAACTGAAGACGTTCCTGAACCGTCACCGAAGCCTTACGAAACTGTTGCACATCCTCAATGAAACTTTGCATCCTCTCATGTCCATCAATAAATTACCAACGATTCCACAGCTTTGTGTTTATCATTCAGTAAGTTTCTTCTGGTTCAAGTGAAGAAAAAATTAAAATTGAAAACACCAAAATAAGAATGAAATAACAATTGAAATTTTTGAGGTTTTAAAAAATTGGGGTTTAATTGAATGAATGAAATGTTGAATTTCAGCGACCACAAATTCCTGGACAGACATTTACAATTATGCCACAGTGCGAGACATCGGTAAGGATAGCATACCTGGGTACTTATTGCTTGGAATTGCGTATGCAAAGTGGCGGACTTGTTAGTCTCAGGGACGGAGCTTACAGTCAATTTGACAGGAGCAATGTCGTTGAAGAGTTTACTCCTACTCAGGGCCTGAAGGTTTGTAATAATTGATCTCTACACAAAACCAAAAAAAAGAGAAAAGTTAAAATGAATTTCAATAAATTGTATTTTCAATTTAATATAAATTTTATTTTTATAAATTTAGCATTATAATTATAACTATAATTTGTTCGCAGACATTTTTATCAAAATATATGGACGAGAGTGCAGTCTTTAGACGCAGGTCTCAATCTGAGGACGACAACCCACCATCACCTGTGACGATGGAAAACGAAGCCAGTACAGTTGTTGGATCAGCTGGGGGAGTACCACATACTGGGGGTGTTGGATTTTTGGCTCACCATAGAGGAGGTCCACAGTCTCCTGCTCAACAGAGAGATTCTTTGCGGTTCCATCCGCCCCTCACTCCACCTTCGGGTAGTAACCCACATACCCCTGCCAGTCCTCATACAGCTAATATTTCTCAGGTCAAGATCTCTCTCTTATTAAAATTCAATTATCAAATTAAATTATCAAACGAAATTCAATGATTGAAATGACCTTTATTAAGGGCCATTAATTTATATTAAAAATGTAAATTAATTTTTACAGGCCAGCCAACATCAAAGTTTTGGCAGCAGTCCAGCGACTTCTTTCAACTTAGCCTCTCCGCCTTCTTTGCCACCAAATACACCGAACATGTTACCTCATCCTTCTCCAGGGTCAGGTTTAGTGGCTAATAGTCCTCTGAACCCGATGCACGTTCCAAGCCCGGCTGCACTCATGCCTACATCATCCCCGGGTCCGTGTAATAATGTCCAAGTTGGACATTCGCCTGCAAGTTCGTTTATGCAAACTGGTACGAACAAGTTTGAAGATTTCTTTGGTTTCTTCAATTAAGAGTGTTCTTTTTTTAGTAATAAAAATAGATCTTTGTTTTATAATCTGTACAATTGATGAGGTAAATTTTATTTTAATTCAGGTCATATAGATGGGAGTCCATTCCCGTCATCCCAGAGCATGACCTCGCCAGCGGCCTCAAATTGGCCAGGATCGCCGAACATCCCTCGACAATCACCGGTCAGACCAGGGCACGCAATGCACAGCCCCCAAGCGACCGATCACAAAGCTGGCAGTCACCTCTCGCGAGTCCTCCCACCGCGCCCGTGGGCCGGAGCTGTGCCAACGCTTCTGACTCACGAGGCACTCGACATGCTCTGTACACCCTCGCCCCATCCTGGCAATCTACCCAGTCCCGAAATGTCCCCCCTGGAACGGTTCATGGGTTGCGTTTACATGCGGCGACAATTGCAGAGATACATTCAAAATGAGGATTCTGTTAGTACCTCATTAATTTCTTATTTTTATAAATCATTTTATAACTTTATACGAAACATACGAGATTTATTCATTTATAGTTTTTGATTATATATTTAGTTTTGAAATACTTTTTTCAGCTCATTGCAATTAACAGTACAGAACCAGGAGTGGTACATTTCAAAGCGGATACACTGCAGTGCCGAGTCGGATTAAATACCCAGCATATGCAGTCTTTGCACATGAAAGTTCAGCCGATGCCTGAACACAAAGACCAATGGACCCTGGAAGAATTACAAGTACGCCTGATTTTTCAAAAATTCCTAAACTAATTTTTAAATCGCAGAAAACTTGTAATGTTAATTCTGTGGTGAATTGCAATAACCAATTAAGTATATATGTAATCCCTATGACGTTAACTGGTTATTGCATTTCGACACAGAATTCAGTCTTGTAATTCACGATCTTTAAATCTTTGTGTCTTTTTTTAGATCATTGAAAAGTTTTTCGAGACGAGAGCTGCTGCCCCTCCGTACAAGCCTAGTGCGCTAGCCGGACTAAGCCGAGCGCTCTCGCTCCCATTCAACGTGGTGAAAGACTTTGTGCAGATCATGAAGATGGAACTGATACCAGGTGTCCACTTACAGCAGCAGTTCAAGTGGTCCGTGCAATTTTGTCTGCGGTTACCCCCGTCCTCCGCGCCTATCATCCCAATCGGCATGGGATCCGTCTTGTTTTGTAAAAATCGTGTCTTGTTCTTTGTAAGTATCGTAATTTTTAAAAAACCTTGTAAAATTAATAACCAAATGGTTTCCACTAAAATTGTATTTATAATTTTGCTCAATTTTTTGTTTTTTTCGTTGTCTTTCAGTTGAAAATAACTCGGATCGGAGTAGCGTACCAGGGAGAGCCGCCCTCGCTGGTCTTGCCATTAGTTTATGACGTCACGACCAACACCACACAGGTGGCAGAAAAAAGAGATACCGGTTCGGCTTCGGCAACCGTTGCTGCTACGATGCAACTCAAACGGTTCGCTGAGTACTCGCAAAATACAAATGAGTGCACCATCTTCCCGGCTGTTAGAGACCTTTTAACAAACCTCACTTTGCCTTCGGAGAATCAGGTCATGTCCCAGCAGGTAAACTTGATATTTTATAACATCAAAATGAATTAAATACAAATTGAATGTATAAAAATGAATGTATAAAAATGAATTCATAAACAATCAAATGAGATTAATAAAAATTTGTCCTTTAACAGGTAGTAGCATCGATGGCTGGTGGACAGATAGCTCCAAACCAGCAGATCCAGAGCCACGGGATGCAGATGCATTCGCCAATGACAGCCCAACAGGGACCTCCGCAAGGACCTTATGGGATGCAAAGTATGCCACCGATGGGAATGATGGGCGGTCCGCCTCAATAGGACCTACTTTACTCTCCCGGGCCTGTCTGTATGCCGCATGGTTCTTCCAATTGGATAAACTAAATCCTCCCCACGTTATACCTCATCGAAATATGGCCCAATGTTCTATAATAATTTTTTTCGAAGGATTAAGTTTTGTTATTTTGCAAGTTGGAAAGAGTGGTTTATCATTTGCACACCTTCAAATTTTTGTTTGGTTGAGAATTAACGACATTGGAAATGATTGCAAATTTCTTTGAAGGAGAAACAGTTTTTTTTTAAGTTGAGTTATTATTAAGTATATATGAGTATATAATAGATTGTATAAAATTTTATACGAAGTGGCCAATTTAGTGGGGTCAAAGAGGAAAGATGGTTTTAAGTCTGAAGTATCTCAGAAACGGCTTTGATGTCTGTAACTTTGGAAGTTGCTTGTGAGATAATTCATCCTATCCCCATGGAATACCGGGAGAGTTTGAATGAGCAAATGAATGGAAAATGAATTCAATCAGAATAAACTCCACAGGCATTAGGTGATGGGGTTCTTTGTTAAGATTTTGATACAAATTTATTTAAAGTTTCAATTTCAAAGCAGGAATTGTGAAATTGGAATGTTATGATTTGATATTTTATACAATGATGATGAATATACGAAAAAGAAATTTTTTTTTCAAAGTTTTCGGCGGTTTCTGCACTGATCAACTGATATGAATTGTTATTTATTTATACTTACACTTCGACGTATCGTAGTTCAATCAAAACCTATTGAACAGTATTACAACCTAAAAATATTTAAAAATGAAAAAAAAAAAAAAAACAAAACTTAAACTGAGAAGATGATGTGAAACATTTTGTAAAAATGATGTAAAAATCAATTTATCCTTTAATTTTTAAGTGCGTGATAAAACTGTATCGAACATTCTTAAGCTGAGATATTTTTGTCAACATCTTTATCTTGCATGTAAAGATAATTTTTGCTCTACACGTTGAATATCCCACGATGTAAATATTTCATAAGTTAGACTAATAAAGAATTATGCAATCTTTACGAACTTTGCATTCTTTCATCAAACTTGTTTAATTAGAGGAAACAATGAATACACGAATTATTTATAAAACTTGTATCTTTATTATATGCTTATGCTTGTGTACACTTTTTTACAAAGACATTCGACAGTTCAAAAAAAGGGGGTTACGGGACGGGGAATCAATGGTTGAATTTGCGACAGTGTCTACAGACATATAGTAGGTGTATACATACAATATCAATGTATACATAATTTCATCTTGTCATAATATATTTATATAAAATATCATTAGACATTAATAATAATCAATAATCATAATACAATATCGTAAAATTCAAAATGACAATCATAATAACGTTTTACAATTATAATACCGTTGAATCGTCAGATACCACGAGTGTCACCGCGATCACACAATTGTAAACGCCATTGCACAGGTGCTTCCAACTTGATATACATTTTAGGTCAGGTATCAGTCTCTGCAATTGTTAAAATAGTTCGTTTGACCGATGAACAGCAACATCGTTTACTTTTTTTTTATTTTCTTCACTTTTTTTTCTTTTCGGCTATTTGCACTACAAACCTATGAAAAATCGGAACTCAATCAGCAGTACACAACTTTAAAACTTTGAACGCACATAGAAAACTATGAATGTCCGGGTCCTTGCAAATTGTTGATCACAATCGTCCTCCGAAAAAAAATTGCAAATTTGAAAACATGTTAATTCCAAACATTTCCTTCTTACATTTTTTGTCTTTAATTTGCAACTTTTTTTAGAGGATTTTAAATCAGCTTTTGTAAATCTACATTGTTGTCTTCTTTTATTTTGAATATCTTTCTTATTTATATATTTATATATCTGCTTTTATATCTGATAACAATTATATCTCTCTGAAGATTACAATCCCTATATTTTTTTTCTCAAACGGATGAAAATCAGAGGATGAAATTCTGCAGAGCTAATTTTTTAATCTTCAATATACCGTTTTTTTATTTGAACGAACTTTGAATAATTTTCATCTTTTTTACGGCTTTTGTTACTTTTTTTACAACGAATCCGCCTGGGATGAGTGCGATGAGAGAAAAACGTTGGAATTCGCGGTTGAGCGGAAAGGAAAAAATTGTTTTTTCGTTCGGTCACTAAATAACCAGCGGCGAGTTTTTAGCGAGCCTGGCTCGAGAGATAGTTTTGTATCGAGTACACGGAGTATGAATAAATTAGGTATAGTGTGACCTTAAGTGGGATGGATTGCGTGCAAAAGATATGCCACATCTGTGGAAATCGGTCGTTTTTCCTTTCGAATATTTTTCTTCTCGCCTTTTTTTTTTCTTTTTATTTTAAAACTTGTAACTTTCTTTTATCGAACTTCCGACTCATGTGACATAAGAATTGCGTGAATTGTATTGTTCCTACTAATCGATACTTGAATATAAGTTTTAAAAAATTGAAATAAATTTTTTTTCTATACAATTTTTTTCAAGTTTGGCATTTCAAATGATGAAAAATATTTATATTTTTACAATAATAGAAAAACAATTTATTTTTATGCTTATAGCAAAAATAATTTCAAGATCACAAAATGGTATAAAAATGTAATTAAGAAAACACGAATTAAAAATGATTTTGAACTATAAATTTTGTGTGCTGATTTGTTGAATGTTGAGTGAACTTTTTGATGTCGCAAATGCTTAATCTTTTAACGGTTAACATTCAATTCGATGAAGAATTATTCTAAGATTAAGAATGATCACATAAAGATAGAATTTTATTATTACTCTACAGATGGTATGTGTTACATACACTTGGTATGCCTTAGACATCTGAACATGTAATCGTTAAACTTTTCTTTTTTACTCTCTTTTAAATTTATCTGCTTCATTTTTATATCAACAATCTCAACCAAAAGTCTTCGATCCATCTTTGAAAAGTTTCCCATTTTAAAAAAAGCCGTGGTCGCCAGATGTCAGAGTTATTTCTCCTCGGTTTTTTCGGGTTCTGATTGGCTCACGGGTTGAATTTCAATTTTATGAATGAATTGAATAGTTTGGCATGGAACCTTTTGTTTGTCTGTAAATTATAACAAAAAGGTGGTTTAAAAAAAATAAAATTAAATAGCTAGTAAACAAATAATCTCAACTTTAAAAATGTCTTCCGGTATATCTCTATTTATTAGTTGCTATTTTTAAAGTTCTATATATTGAAATGCAATTGTTTTTATCGGGTCACTTTTTTTTGTAATTGCAAATGCACATTTTCATTTTTATCTTTCTGTTCTCTGTATTTCTTGTTTCATGTTTGTTTAATCTAATGGACATTTATACATGCAGTCAGTGATCCGAAAGAACGCATTTTTATATTCCAAGTGGGGCCTTTCAAAAAATTAGCACACAGTGCTAGGAATAAAAGTCAGCTCGTGAAACCACGCGTGTAATACAAAAATATTTTTTTCGTCTTCAAACGTGACCCCGACTAGAGACTACTTTCAATAAACGATTTTTTAGATCACTCTTTCAACTGACAGATTCCTGATAAGCCTCATATCTCCAACAATAAAGTTCTGTTTTTTTTTCTAACAAATTTTCCTCGTACATTTTTCAATTTGTCAAGCCCAATTTTTGTAAAATCAGTTCTGGGTTCATTTCGAGTCAAACAACATATATTTTGTACCAATTTTTTTGTTTTTAAATTGTTAACAATTTGTTGTAAAAATTAAAGTTTTTCAAAACAACTCATGAGGAATCCGTTTTTTTTTTTCATTTATCATTTGTTCATATCAGGTAATTCTATTTGTTTTATAATAAGAGGACAAAGAAGAGCTATCAGGCGAAAGTACAAAAATTGTTCTAAGGTACAAGAAGGAATGGAAGGAAAAATATTTTGTTGCAATATACAAAAATGGTTAGCCGAAATCGTTGTATCGTATATGTTCGTGTCTGATTTGCCTCTCTGCTTGTCGTTTCGGTCTCAGTGCCGATCGAAAATCGCGAAAAGTCACGCGACTATTTTTTCAAGCTCCTGAGGTTTCAGAACAAGCTATCTTGCTTCTCAATCCAAGTAAAGTTTTTCGGCCGCTGAATACACATGTTGGTCTGGCTGTTGATGTTTTTTTTCAGAGTTCAGTGATAAATTTTACACTCGGACCGAATCTTGATCTGAGTTAACAATTTTCCTGGTTAAAATTTCTTAAAATAATACAACATTTAAAGAAAAATCCATAAAAAACTTGAATGTTAAAAAAATTTTAAATTGTAAAAAGTGAAGTGCGAAATAAAAAGATGATTGCAACAAATCTGGTATTTACAATGAAAACAAAATACGTAAGTGTAATAAAAATATAATTTTTTTATTTTCAGTCACACTTCAAGTTATAATCTTGGACTATTTCAAAAGAAAATATATTAATTTTATTGAAGAAATAATTTGCAACAATCAGAAGCGTTAATCAGTTAAAGTCTAACAGCTTAGATGTAAATTTTACATTGTAAATTTTACGTTGCAATATATCATAAATTTTACAACACAAAAAATGTGACTATCTCACACATTTTCAAAATGAACCGCCCGATAAAAACTAGAGACCTTAAAATTGTACGATGATCTTCAACATCTTGTAATTTCATTATCAACTAGCCATTTGTAACGCAATTGTTTTTCAGTTTATTCAATAAGGTATGGCAATTTACATTTTACAACGTAAACGAAGCGTAATGTCTCTAATTTCGTTGGACATTTTGAAGTAACATAATCGCGAGATGAAAAACAGGAAGATGCCCAAGCTCGTTGGTGCTCAAGCGAAAAACAAAATCAACTTAAAATTAATACAATCTGCGTTTTAACATGTAGTGGAGAACAAAAACCGTGCGTAGGTGGCGCCAGATGCAACGTTTTAAATTCGCGTGAATCACTTGCAATGACTGGACAAGTGGTCATCAATAAATTAGAGACTATTAATTCAATGTTTCTTTTTTTTCCTATTTCTTTTTTTGTTCTATCAAATCACGCACGACAAATATTTGTACAAAGTTTTCCGGACAATTGATTCGAATACAAAAAACTTATATTTATTTATGAATTTATATATAAAATAAAAGTGGTTCTAGATTATTTATCCGTACAAAGTTATTTATAGGAAAAGTAGAACACACGGTGATTATACACTTCGTCAAAGATACAAAAGCTAGAATTGAACACCCGGTATGTTTGTGTCACCTTAAGTATACAAACTTTATCAAAAAGCGCGCGACCACGGTGGCGCCACCTATAACTATCACATGGCGGTCTTAATCTAATGATTCAAAAACAAAAAGAAACAAAAAATGGTATTAATAAATAGAACGGAAAACTGTAAAAACTAGAATAATGTTATCAAGAGTGCTTGTGAGTTTCAGCTGCGTTGGAGTTGTCGAGGGTGAAATTTTAACCAGGAGAGATGGGTCCCCGAATCTGCCTTGACCCTCGAGGTCTGAGGATTTTTAGAAAGCGCGTAAGGCACAGAGTCTCTAATGGCGCAACGTGCGAATGCTAGGAAACGCTATCGAGTCGTTGCATGCTCAAAGCCTCGTCTCAGCAGCCGCACCAAAAAGTTAACACTGAAAATGAAAATCTAAAATGTGCTGAATGAAAAAGAGAGACAAAGGAATTGTTCGTTTCTGCAATCATTTTCGATGCAAATATAGCCAAAGGATCTTTTTTTTTTCGTTTTGTTTAAAAATCGTTTTTTTGTATTTTTTTTTCCTTTTATTATCACATAGTTTTTATTTCAGTAATACAAAATACATCAACTATCCAAATAATATAACGAGATATACAATCATTTTTTTGTTCTATCGTATATACCTTTTTCTTTTTACCATAGTCTTGTTCTTTTTACAGAATCGTTTTTACGTACTTTTCAATTACTTGTTTTTTTTTTAACAGAAAGTGCTATCACAAGTTTGACTATATTTACATAAAAGTGTGCAACATCTCGGTAAATAACAAAAGTCGGGATGCAAAATAAGTCAAACAGTTGTGATCAACGAAAAGAAAATGGGAAAAATATAAGAAAATGGGTTTGATCAATTTACAATTTTCTTTTATCAAAAATGAAGATGTGCTACGGGTCAAACTTTTTCAGAAATACTAAGTTTAGTATACACATACACTCGCACACAACCACGTCACACAGATCTGTGTGACCGGTTCCGGTTTTTGGATTTGAGGCTTGGGCTTGACTTAGCACAAATCTTTCACGCGACTATTCTTTTTGTAGACATTATTTAGTAGACTGAGTATTGGCGAGGATTTTGTGACTCTTTGTAATTCAGTCGGGTTCGTTTTTTTTTTTTTTATTTCAATTGGCACACGTGAACGTTTGTGCTAAAGTTGCCTGTGTGATAAAAATAATCAGCCCATAAATTATATCTGAAACAATTTTTGGTTTTAGACAAAACTCAAATTTTGAAATGATAAATTTTATAATTTTGCGGGCTATTTTTTATCACTTTTGAGGGCTACCATGCGATGAAGCTCATGCTGTAAGAAGTTTCCCAAGGTTTTAAAAATTTATAAAATATTTAAAAAATATAATAAATAAAATGAAACAAAAACATTGTAATCACGGGAATCTTCAAACCGAAGGTACATTGAAAATCTGAATTATTTTTCGCATTCGACTTGAAGATGAGATGCATCTTGGAACGTATACTTTCAGTAAAATGTAAAAAACTAGATGTTAAAAAACTACTGAACTAGGGTTGGCTGTTCCAAAAAACATGTGGCATCATTGCAGCGGGCTATTGTGATCCCTTGGGCGTTTTCATTGGGTCGCAGGTCCAATCACCAGGCATGTCTCGACGAGACGTCTACGCTGGCTAAAACATGAGCTCCGTCAATGCGAATACAAGATCGAAACAAAACAGAAAGGGTTAAAAACAAAGACAAGATGTTCGTCAAGCGTTTCCTAAATTCAAAGCTCAGTTTTTATCAGCGCAAGTTCTAAAAGCACGACTGTGGTTAATTAGATGGATAGAAACGTTTTTCGGTCCCACGGAGGGCGCTTCACTCGGTCTCGATAGTCTCGGAGTTTCTGAAACAAAAAGCTTTGGGCCCCACATGGGTCAAATTTGGCTCTCATAGGTGCGCCACGACAACCAACATTTAACACAACATCTCTATCCATCCAACTTACAATTCAGAGATTCGGTCCTGTTTCAGGCTTTTCACTGAATCTGGGCGGTGCTTGTGTATGTGAGAGAAAAATCAGGCTCGCTTTGTTTCAGTTGGTGCTTAACAAAACAACACAAGTGAAAAAAAATAATAAAAAAATAGAACCTCGTAACGAGGTGAAAATCTCGTCGTTACAAAACTATCGCAGAATCTTCTTCGATTGATAAACATGGAAGGGGAAAAAAGTACAAGGTTTGAAATTTGACAACAATAAAATTTAAATTGTACAGTTACACTCGAACTCGCAAGGAGATCGATAGACATCTTATTCTCTCGCAATACAAAATACAAAATACAAAAACCAGTGTTAAAAACGCCCGTCAATTCGTAAGTTTAAATAAGGATTTCGACACAGAAATTTCTTTTACAAATTTTAATTTCAATTTCTGAATAAATAAAATTAGTGATTTTGAATTAGCTTGTGATATTAAAGGTTTAATTTATTTTTGCAAACTAGTTTTGACACGAATGGTTATGCAGTTGGACAAATTCGCATCTTCCATTGATAGATGGACGATTAAAAGTAATCCAGCTTTGAATTGTTTTACATTAAATTTTCCATTTTTAAACTTTGAACGGCAAAATGTCCAACTTAACAATATAAACAACTGTCCAACTAATTGTTCAGTTTCTTAACAAAATTCAATTTTTCACTCTTAATATTAAAAAATTTTAAATAACTTGAGAAAATGTTCATTTTTTAAACAAATATATAACTTTGAGGTTCAACAGAAAAAAGGTTCTAACTTTTAACAAATTTTTATAATTTGAAATACATTCTCGCCAATCCACCTTTGAATTTACGTATAAAGTTCGTCGTTCTGGATATGTATTAATTTACATGACTAATTAATCAAATTCAAATAACTCCAAAGTAATTAAGCAAGACATAAACTCCTGAAATTTCCATGTCGCATCTTCGAAAAAAACAATTCCTAATAACCAAATTTGAACCTCGCGTAATTTGCGGGCGTTTTTAACACGGATCAAGAAAAAACTTACATTTTTTTTTCATATAAATAAACATTACATGATTAATTGTAAGCAAACCATGCCACTTAAAACATCGTGACGCATCCTGTGGTACGCTGTGGTGTGTTTGTCTATGGCTTAAATATCTCTCTGCATCTATTTTATTTCTAATTGTTTAATGCTGTTCGATATACATATATATACACATATATACAACAGTGGCAACAAATACATATGTATATATATACATATACTTAGACGTCGGGCTCGGAATACATAATAACGAAAGTAGCTTAAAACGAGACCGTTTTGTACAAAGCTTTGATACGTTGACTTCGCGACCGAAAGGCACTCTTCTTCCCCAACTGATAATACTGTTCGGCCGTTTTGCGTGTGTCAGATTTTTCGCGAGCGAAGGAGAGGGCCCCCCGGTCCCGAGTCTACTAATTCGACGTGGCGAATTTTCGTCTCTCGCGACTCCTGTCGAGGCGCCAATAAAACCCGTCTAAGAACCCACAGACTTTCAAAAAATTACAACGGGAAAATTGATAAATAATGTTTTTTTTTTGTGATAAATAATTTATTGTTGGGGTTCATTGGTGCGTCGACAGGTTGGAATGTATGCATATACTAATATATACACACAGATTTAATTATAATATACAGCTGCTCGTCAATTGTCTATGGTAACGCGAGATCCCTTGACCCGATCCTTACAGCATTTTTTTCCAGGCTCAACACTGCTTCGTGGATGGGTCTACGCATCGATACACTGCAAAGGTTCAAACAGACCTCGGTTACCATCAAGAGCCGGACGACTTTTGGTTTTTCCAGACGAGCTCTCCTTACAACTTTGATTAACGAGTTGTTTTCCATTTTTCTTTCTTTTTTTTTTCGTTTTCTTTTTCACTCTCTTAATTGTTGGTTCAATGAAATTTGTTATTGACAAGTTGCTCAATTTATGCACGTTAATCTCTCACCTCTCTTGCGCGTCTTGCACTGGTACTTCGAATGTTTACAATTAAAGCAGGAGAGAGAGAAGAAAAATAAGGAGGAGAGATGTTGACTGCGAGCCGCATGTGCGTCGAAGAGGTGCATAGTGCTCGACAGAGTTATTCAGTAATTAACTTTGATATCGTTCCTACCGTGTTGAGGCCGCCAATAGCAGCAGGCGAGATAAAGGGCCAATATGATAACTAAAAGCTCGATGAACACCATACCGGCCGCCACTCCGATCACGATCGTCATGTTCTCCTCCAGCAGGGTCTTGATTTGGTCGTAACATCCCTGGAAAACAACATTTTTTCATTCATCTGTTTATAATAATTTTTCCTAAGTTACACGTCTGTTAAAATTTTTACATTTTTTTTGTAAAATTATTCTTAATGTTTTGTAATTTTTCAACGATCGTTGGTGGTAGAATTTACAATGTAGACTTAATTGGAACATGAATGAAACAAAAATCTGAATTACAAGAGATAAAAGAATTAAAAATGTTTAAATAAGTCGAGATAAACATTGACCAGCCGAACCATCTAATTAATTTAACCGAGCGAAAGAATTTCAACCGAAGGCGTTATACCAAGACCGGAAAGTTGACATTAGCTTTAATTTCCGCGAAGCAAAACTGAATTAAACGATTCGGACATCTGGAGATTTAATTACGGCTTTTCAAAACATTATTTTTCACATGAAAACGCAAATTCAAAGGATAGTTAACAATGTATACATCCAACCGTTTTAAACCTATGCATTTTTTCACTAACATTTATATTTAACAATCCATCCATCATTGTAACTAAACGTGTTTCAAACTATTAATTCATTCGACACAAAACTAGTTTGCAAAAATAAATCTGTTTCTTTTTTTTTCCCTAATCACGGTCGGTTTTCTGAACAAGTAAAAGGCCACTCTAAGTCCGGGTTGTGCTCATAAGTAAGAATTTTTCGAGAATGATAAGAGCGCATTTTTCGCCGCAAAAGTGCGCGCGAGACCAGAAACGCGAGTGATAAATAATTTTAATCGGATGACGGTGCAACTTTCTTGTCTCTGGATTGCGCAAGGCGCACTTTCAAATAAATTCAAAATCCATCGAAACGGAGCGAGAAAAATAAAGAATGGAACTGGTGGGAAAGGGGAGGGAGGGTAACACGTACGGCGCATTTCGTTGTTTCGACATTACACAAAACTTGGCTCTGTACACGCGAGTTTGGTTCTACACGGTTGGCCTTTTATGGCGATGGGATAACCAAGTGCCTTCTCACACAGGTGGCCTCTGTTCACCGAGTTCACGTGCAATTACGCCAGATCGATTCGGATTAGCAAAACACGTGGAGACGTTTCGGTCTCGAAATATGTGCGAGGAGAATTTTTTAGATACCGGTTTTTAGTGTTTTATGCATATCAGTAGAAAGTTCGCACCAGTACCGATAATTTCAAGAGGAAGAATTTCAAAAAATGATCAAAACCTGCGCGTTCGGGTGAGATTTATGAAAGACCAATTCCCGATACACGGTTTACATAATTTAAAATGCTTTTCTAGCCAAAACAGAAACTTGGCGCATGTTTACTGCATGGACATACCCAATGTATGTGACATACATATTTATATCTGACATGTAATTAAATAATATGTACTTATATAACTTGTAGTTGTAACAAATAACTTTTCTTCTTTTCTTTTTTTAATTCTTTTTTCATCAATCATCAAATAGTTCTTACCACATTATAATAGGAATTGCTTTCGTTTGGACTTTGTGTGCAGCCAGGTACGATAATATCATTATCACGTTTGCAGCAGGCCTCGGGGAGTTTATGCGTGGAATTGCTGTACTTCTTGAAGTCCTCATAATTGTTAACTCCGCAGCAGTGGAACTGAAAAAGAGAGAAAACAATTGTCAATCTCAGAGTAACTGAACGATGAACAAAACTGAACGACAAAATTTAACATTGAAAAAAAAAGGACTGTGAAAAGGGCGAAAACTTTTCTGTTTTGCCTCGACATTCAACTTGTCAACTTCCGATCGTACCTTGGTCATGATTCCATTCCAGATGACTGTGACAGTTTCGGCATTCTCTCTCTCCGGCTTGTAATTGTCGAGTGTGCATTGCAGAACCTTCCTGAGTTCCGTTTGAGTCTGAAAAAGAAAAAAAATGTCCGCGATAAAAAATGAAAATAAAGGAAAAGACTCTTTGTTATTAACGCGGTCCCCGATGTTCGAACGTGTCTCCCGTCTGATTGATTGGAGCAAATTGTAGGAAATTGTTTTGTTTGCTTATGTAATTCGCAATGATTCTCCAATGATCGTTGCACATTTTTTGCATCTCACAGGTCAGTGGAATTCCAATGATCAATTTTTGTTAACGTCACGTAACGAAGTGAGATCCGCATTCGAGTATCTGAGCTCTCGCGGCGGTTAGAGAAATTATGCGGATCTTAATGAAGATTAATGCAGAATAATGTGCACGCAGCAAAAAAAGAAAAAAAAAACGTGCGAAATTTCACAGGGAAAAGTTGGTCCGAATTTCTACCAATCAAAATTCAATTACCCGTTGGATCTTAAGATGCAAATTGTTCGATCGACATTTGATCGGTATAATTATCAGGATTAAATTTCTCGTCAAATTTCAAAGTTCAATTTAAATTTTCAATATAAAAATGAAATTTTTTAAAACTAATTCAATATTTGTATCTTAAAAATTACATTGTCCAGTCCAAACGCTAGGCCAGCAGCGATACTTTGCAGGATTACAATCACCAGGATCAGGGTACCATACTGAAAATAAAAATAGGACCATTAATCATCGGTGATAATTTTTAACGATAATATTATATATATTTTTGACTAACATCTGTTGAGTCATGATAAATGATTACAAAGACAATAGTACTCACGAAGCAAAGTAAACACCGCGACTCAAACATGGCTCCGCAGTATCCCAGAAAACTCACGATAAATGTGAGCGCGCCTGAGACAATAAATAAGTAGGCGATCATGTGAATCACCTCGCTGTGCGTTTTTCGCTGAAAAAATGCAATACATTAAATTAGTTTCTAAAATTATGTCACAAACTTATCAATTTTATGTATCACAAAATTGTTACATTTTAAAATTATTTGCAATTAAAAATTATTGATCCTGAGCAATAAAAATGAAAATAAAATGAATAATAAACAAATTTGTTTCACATTTTTTAAATGAATGAAAATTACGTTCCCATTAAAAATTTTTGTTCGATAAAATTTTTTGTATTAATAATTCAATGAAATTTTTTACTGGTTATATAAAATGAAGTTACATCTTGTTCTTAGACACGAATCTACTATCATTGGTTATAACAATTTCATTCATGGTTAGCACGAATCAATTATGTTACATAATTAATGATTTTCGGTGTCAGGGCAGGATGAAACATGACAACCCCACACGAAGACATTTCCCTTATTTAATGACGTGTGTCGTTCACGTAACCAGCGGCCCAGTCTTTGTGCAATGTGAACTGCAAGTGCAGTGTTACGCTCACATTGCGCAAGAAAGGAGCG
This sequence comes from Trissolcus japonicus, assembly GCA_030522925.1. NCBI lineage: Eukaryota > Metazoa > Arthropoda > Insecta > Hymenoptera > Scelionidae > Trissolcus > Trissolcus japonicus. The sequence continues at coordinate 44,651 of JAPYZS010000252.1, read as the reverse complement.
CGAAACAGGTGTGTCAAGTTTCGAACCTATCGAGGGGACAACGATCCTTTTTTTTATTTCTTTCAACCATTTCTTTTTTTATTGCTTTCAATTCGCCTTCTTGTTTCCTGTACAATTATTATAAATTCAATATAATTCAGCCTAAAAATTCAACTTCTTAAATTACAGGAAAGTGACTTAAATTAAGATAAAAATATCTTACATAAAAATTAATATTAAAAAATCAGATGGACTTTTTGTAAGATTGTATAATCAAACGTTAATAAGTTCGAACATTTTGATAGATCTTAGTTGGTGTTTAAAATTGATAATTAATTACCAGTGTTTTGAATTTTATTTCTGTCATCAATAATTAAGTTCAACTTCATTAACAGAGGGAAACAAGAGAGATGGGATGAATTACGATGGCAGGAATTTTTATTTATAAATATGCCGCCTATACATATACTGGGTTTATTAAACCATGGTTATATTTTTAGTTGGACTGACAAGTGTCACTATTTGGATGGGTGCTGTTTTTGCAATTTAATGAGTCTCTTTTACAAGTCTTCCAACTAACGAATAACGTGCCGTTCTTTTTCAAACCTTTTCTTTTTTGTTCTTTTTCTTTTCTTCTGACTTTCTAAATGATTTAACCCTCCGTCCAACATTTTTATCCTCCAGTGTTTTAATTAATAAAAAAAAAAAGAAAAATTAAAAAAAAATGAAAAGAAAAGAAAAATTAAAACTGAGAATCACTTATTGTTTGATAATTCGATGTAAATTTTTGATAACAAATTTTTGTACTCGTTTGGAAGATCTTGAACTTTAAATTGGGCTTGGATAATTCATTTTCAGCGAGCACTCAAAGTTCAACAGACGGTTTCAAAAGTGGCGTGAACTTATTTGGCCGAATAAAAACGGCCGGACAAGCTATTCCCACGGTTTATCGAAACCGAAAAGAAAGAAAGAAACACAATAATCGACGATAAAACGTTTTTATTATACCAAGAAACTTAATGACACTCGTGTAAATGTTAACGCGCGTATTGATTTTTATGGGAACATCTCTTTATAATTAGATAATCGATATTTCGAATTATTGTTCGCGTGCTTTTTGAATCGTGCATAAATATATTAAATTCCCATCTGACCGTTTTACATTTTTCGTTTTTTTTTCAAAATAAACAAACAACTATAGAAATCTATAAAAATTAATTGTTGCACAAAGAAAATGTAAATATAAACATTTTTACACGACAAAATTTTTACTGTTTGTGTTCCGAGTTCAATTGCAAGTTGTAATTAAGAAATTAAAAATGTTTTAATAAAAGTTGATAACATAATTTGTGATGAAAAAAAAAAGTAACATGATCCTCCCACGCGCGATTCATGGGTGTTGTCCAATCATCTTATCAGCGACGATGTACCGATAATTACAATGCCCTCGTTGCCCCCCTATGGACGTTGTCTCCGTCACTGATACGTCGCCAGGAGCATGCCAGATACATCACTCTGCACCAAACCAATTCAAACGCTTGCGAAATTTGCACTTGACTGTCCCTCTGGCTTTTTCGAACGTCATCTCAATACGTTGCATCAGACGGCAATCTAAAATCGCGTCCTTACAATCTCAACCGACAACATTGAATGACGCGACTTTCTTCATCTAAAATTATTTTAAAAAAAGAAAGTCTAAAGTTTATTTAATCTGAGATTTAATTTCAAAAATCCAATCCCATATTTTATTTTAATGAATTTTACCTCCAAAGAAGTTTATTATACCGTTTCAATTATTCGCAATTAGAATTCATTTAGGAAAACGAGCCTGGTTTATTGGAGCTTGCGAGTTGCAGTGAGAATATTCATTTCTCTGACGATAAACTTGATGGCGCAGGGTTTGGGTTCAACTGTCCGGATTAATATATATACCGAGATAAAAAGAAACATACATAAATGGGAGTATATATGAATTCATATATGGCAATATATATCTGTTTTTGTCTGTGGCAGATATGCAACATATATAAACGTATATGCGAAACGTATGGAACATATGTGTTCACATATATAAATATATATGACATCTATGTTTGTATATATAAGTTGTTGATCTGTTCAGAAGAAAAATTGGACTTAAAAGTCTTGTCATGTTTTGAAAACCAGTATGAGTACATATAAAACAGATCGCCTACAAAAGTGAATGGAATGTGTATCATGAGAGTGCATATAACAAGCAATTCATTTTTTTTCATCTCTAACGAGAGGGGAGAAATAAGCAAACGGAAGAAATGTGAGCGAGCGTGAAATGTCAGGTTATGATTAAATCATCGACGGGATGAAAGTGGCCGAGGGGGCACCTGGCGGTCGCGTGATCGAACGAGAGCATTGTCCCGAGAGATTCGTGAGAAGAATCGCGTAGGTGTGTGCACCTCGACCCCCGAGATGAGCGGCCTGGATTCCAACGGCTGATCTCGTGTTATTGTTTACCACATTTGCATTCCGCGTGCGCGTGCATCGGCGTGTGGGCGCGGCTTCCTCTTTGGCGGACGAGGGATTAAAAAAAAAATTTTAGCCGCCCAACGGAATTAGGACGACGACGCTCTTCGTGACCCGCATGTGCAATTGCCGAGTCCCCAACCCCTCGCTCTGTACCGTTTCTCCGCTCTCCGACAATTGAAAGCTCTCGCAAAACGTCCACAACCATTAGACCAACCAATTTGTAACACGATCTCACGAGTATTTCATCTCAACGTTCCTGGGTTCACATTTTTTAATTGTTCCGATTGGTTACACGCCGAACATTCTATATATAATCCCATATATGCTTCCATATATGCCCCCATATATTCTTCCATACATGCCCCATATATGCTCCCACATATTCTTCTATATATGCCCCCATATATGCTTCCATATATGCCCCATATATTATTTCTTACATGCCCCTATATATAATTCCATATATGAGACATGTTATTTGTATCTTAATTTAAGATGCCGTCTAAGACTTAATTTAAGTTTCATCTTTTAAAACTCATGTTTGAGATGAGACAATTTTTATATCAATTTTTATGTTTATAATACTTATATTATATTTATAAGTTTAAAGTTGAAAATGCTGGTCTGAATTTAATGCCTCAGATGAAAGTTGTAAGAACAGAGAAAAGTTTTTCGGGGATATTTTAATTTATTAAATTTCAATTTCCAAGAAGATGATATACAGTTGGGAAAAATTTGCCCCATTGGTGAGCAGGTTGAAAATGTGTTTTCGCATCAAAGTCATTCAAGTCGACGAGACGAGAGATAAGGGGGAATAAAAAGTTGGGTTTGAGTTGTAACGCGAAAAATCTTTCTCCGCGAAAACTTGTTCCGCAACTGGGATGACCCAGAAAGCGATTTTCTATAGTTTGAAAACCGACTGAGGGAAAAAGTTCCTAATACCTTAAAAGAAATCGAGGCCGAAAAGCATAAAGCTCGGAGATTCATCTTTAAACGATTTGAAAGGTAATGAACGTTCGTCCTATTGGATTTTATCAACTCGTTTTTACAAATTTTTTATTTTACTTTTTTTTAAATTTAAATGATGAAAATTTAATTCTCTCTTATGTTCAATTCATAAATCTTCAATTAAAAATTTTAAATCATTCTTTAGGAAATCAACAAAGAACAAACAAAAACATAAATAGAAAAAGAAAGAAAGGAAAAACGTTTTTTTCTAAAAAAGTAGTAGAAATTTAATGCCCATTACAATTATCTCGGACAGGATTGATCGAGGCGCGATATGACAAATTTGGCACGGACAAAAAGGAGAGCATTAAATAGTTGACTCGTTTCTAATGACAGATATTCAGTTTACCTCCGCGATCTGGAACTTGCTAATTAGTCTCGCTCTCAACTGGTTAACTACGTCTTGCTAATGTATAACCGAGGGAACTCATATTCCTCACGCGTAGGCACCCTCTCGCAGCTCTGACCCGCTTTTGAAATAAGAGAATCTACCATAAGTGTCATTCGCGCGTCAACCGATTCGACTCCTCTCACATTACATACCTGAATACAAATTCCAATGTAATTTCCCAGTCGCTCCTATTGTTAGGTTGCAATTAGACAACCACCCAGACAAAAAGAAACGTACATATTTTATAAATATGAAAACATGTTATGTATCTGAAAATCTTTCATATATATGACACACACTTATATATGTGAATATATATAAACATATATATTACAGATATGAAGCATATGTATATATCTGTCGAATATATAACTCCATATATGTCACATATATGCATATATAAAATTGTTGGTTGGTAAATTTATAATTTCAACTCGAGAATCTTAAGTTAAGTCGTTTAGACATTAAGACACACGTTAAGATTGTCTTAATTCAAGACGCCAAGTTTTGAATTAATAATCTTAATTTAATTGTTTGAATGCAATTATTATCGTGTTTAATTAAATTTAATTCATGCAAATTATAATTCCATATTTTCATGTACGACAGTTGCATAAATGTCAGTCAGTCACATTTTATTCAACCTCCTACGTTCGCTGCAAAATAGTCTATGACGGTGGTTAACCGCTTCATTAATTACTAGACTTAAAAGTCCTCAATGGATTGAAAACTTTTGTCTGCTTGAAACGAGTTAATAAAAGTCAAATTAAAAAAAAATGAAACAGAATTCAAAATTCAAAAAAAATTTCAAATTTTAACATACATAAAATTCACGAAATTTTAATTTCAAAGAACCAAAAATTGACAAAATTGGAAATTCTATAATTTAAAAATTAAAAAATATCAAAATTGAAATAATGCAAAGGAAAGAAAGTCTTTGTTTTGTTATGGGCAAACAAAATATGAAATATGTTTCCCATACATAAAAAAACAAGTTGCAAATGTAGGTTCAGAAAAAATTGTCGAGTGAAAAATGTATAAAATGATATGGAAACAGATAAAAGTGTACACATTTGATTGCAGCAACAAGATTCCAGTGCCGGCTGATGGAAAATAGACCTAAATAATTCCAGTGTTTATCCCGCAGCGCCGCTCGCAAGACGTTTTGCTGCACGTGAGCAAATAAAGACAACAGCGAGGTACGATCCGACTTAGGTTTTAACAATTGGTCTCTTGCATTTTTTAGTTGCCACTCTCTGGATAGGTCAATTTAGGTGATTAATATTAAACCAACCAGCCATTTCAAGTCACTCACAAAATTTTACAACTTTAATGCAAACAAATGACACGCTATCTTTTATATTTTCAAAACAATGTTAAAATGGCAATTATCTTTTTAAAATGATCTCGAAAATTATTTAATTTTTAACAATTTTGATCACATTTTTAATTGCATTTTTGATTTTATTTTTCATTGAATTTTTTGATTGTTTTTCGAACTTTTTATTAAAACTCCTATGACAAATTTCATGCAAGAAATTTTGATTCTCCATAGACGTTGACTTTAATCATGAAGGTGTCATAAAAAGCTGTCATGTGAAATGTTAAAAGTCACAATAAACAGTATGGAAGATTGACTGTTGAAGTATGAATAGTAGTTTAAACGGTACGTTCTTCATTCATGCAAATGTGCTTCGGGTCGAATAAGACACACGTTTATTTCATGGGAGGATTAATTTTGCAAAGAAAGCCATGCCCACACTGGCAAGAGAACCGGAAGGGAATAAGTTATGTAAGGTGAGCAAAGAGTTGGCTCGGTTGCAAAATGAAGAAATGAGAAAGTGAGGAAAACACTTCTGAACGCAATCAGAATGCGAAATAAATAATAACAAATTGATACAACTTTTTTAACACTCAAAAAATGAATTAATAATGATAATTAAATAATTTATATAATGATATATAAATAATTTATTGGTACACAAATAATAATCAATTTAGTTACTTAATTAGTTTAAATTAATTAAATTATTCATTATTTATGTAATTTCAAACTCTACAATTGATTTTACTTTCAATAAAATAAAAAAAAAAAAAGAAAATAGATTGTAAAAATTTTGTGATACATTTTGAGACAGGTTGAAAAAATTGTTCTCGAAGGATGAGACGAAGGTTGCAAAAACTTACCACGAATTCCATATTTTCAGCACTATCGATGAGGTTGAGTAAAGAATCTTTGTCAGCAATCAACCATATACCAAGTGCGAGCGCTGCTGCACCCGCGATCTAAAACACAATATTCATGAGTCACCTGGACACTGATAACAAAAAGAAAACTTGTAATAACGAAAGATTAAAAATCAACTGGTGAAAGATGTTTTCACTTTTGATACTCACGAAGAAGATGAAGTTGAAGAAACAAAGAAAATATTTGGCACATCGCGACATACAACCCATCGTGGCTGATTTGTTTGTTTAGTTCAACCTGAAATCAGAAATACAAAAATTAATTAAACATTTTTTCTTAATCAATCAATCATCATTAAAAACGTAATTGAAAAAATGATTTTTGACGATGGTTTTTGTAAGACATCCAAGAATTTGCGAAAAGATTTTTATTGCAAAAATTGCAAGCAAAAAAAAATTGTAAAAATGTAATAAAAATATTTTGCAAATATATTGTGATAAGAAAAGAGTGTTTGTAAAAAAATTGTGTGTCACGACTGAACGTAAGAAGCGATACATTTTTTGTGACCAATGATGTCACGGCATAACATTATTGTAAGCTCGGTTTTGTATAAAAATACGAGGCTGGCGAGACGCGTAACAGCAACGGGCCTTGTAGTGCCTTTTCTGCGGAGGAGCGTACATGCCGATACTCCCGACTTTATTATCTGCGAAGCGCATACACTGAATGCAAAATACAACACGTCAGGTTTTATCGTTGCGCAACGGCGTTTGTTAAATCTTCGTTTCATCAGGAAGCGACATTGATAAGCCTGAGAACGGCAATCGGAATTGACTCGCGACTTATAACACACGTTGACAACTCGTTTCCCATTGTTGATCACTCATTTCCATTTCTTTATCAACATTCATTCCACGTCTTAGAAAAAAATTTTTTTTACAATGTACAAATTTTTTACATCCTTGATGTTTTAATTAAACAATACATTAATTAAAAACACTAATAAAATAATTACAAATTATTTACAATTCAAAAAAAACATTCTTTAAATTAGCTCTTTAAATATTCATTGAGAAAATTTGAATTTGAATAAAAACAATGTTTTAACAAATTGAATATTAAAATGTAATTAAAAATGAAAAACTTACAAGTAAAATAAAAATGTTAAAAGATCCTTAATACTTATATAATTTTTTGAAAATGTTCGAAAGATTATTACAGATCAACGACCAGTTGGCGAATGAACAGAACCCGCAAAAATGTTTCGCTCAGATCGAGTTACCTGAGTTGAAAACTTGTGCCCGAGGACGAGCTGGGTTTTAGCGGATACACGAAGCACAAAATGAAGCGGTTATTTTACTACTGATACACACACGTGTAGATAAGGCTTTCAATTAAACCGGCGTTTGTGGCACATTTTTACCTCCGACTGTATTATCGTATAAGAAATCGTTAGCGATAAGTGGCGATATCAAAATCAGATTATAAAATACACACAAACGTTCTATTTAGAATTTCAAACTGATTGGCTCCGATTTAGTCACTCTTATATTAAATAAAAAATTTTTGTTTTCAAAACAATCTTTTTATTTTTCATTTTTATTTTACCGAATTTTGATTTTTCGAAATTTTATTTTTTGAAAATGTTAAAACTTTGAAATTCTTTATAAATTATATAAATTAATTTATAAAGAATTATAAATTAATAGATTATAGATTATAAATTAATTCGAACAAAATCCTCAACCATTTTTATAATTCAACCTGACAACTTATTTTGAACTTTTTAATTAAGAATTTCATTAGAATAGAATTTAGTATAGGAAAGGTACATTATAATTTTAAACAAAATCCGATTCAGATTTCATTTAAAACGACGAGGTTTTTCTTATTTTTATCTTCCAAGCAATTTATTTTTGTACGCTTCTTTTTTTTTAATTAAATGGACTTTTTTCGCCACGTCAAAATTTTAATAATAAAGTTCGCTTGAATTAAACGACGCGTCTCATAATTTCTTTTTGTCTCCGCACAAAGAATTTCATCAGCTACCTGACACGCTTCGCTTCGATTTTAAATTTTGAAATCTTTTCATTTAATATTATCATTATTAAAATGAAACCCTTTTCGAAAAATGGATTAAAATTTCACCATAATCTTAAATTAAACTTTTTTTTTTTTTCAAAATAACAAAAAAAATGTGTCTCAGATTATTCTTCCAAAAGTTGGAAAATAAAATGACAGATAGAATTAGTAGTTAGACATAATCATATTAATGAACACAGGCTACAATTCACAGAGGTCATCTTCTTTTTTTTTCTCTTTAGATTAGCTAGGTAGATTATATGCTCGCGTGTCTGCCATTCCAATTCATTTTCGCCTGCAAGTTTGCTCACCGTGCATAAACAACAATACGACGAGCATTTCATGATCGCGATCGTCGTCTCGTTTAAAAGGTGTATCGCAGAAATTTCATCGACGCAATTTTTTCTGACCGTTAGGAGGCGAAAATTGCGTGCTCATCGCCATTTACAAAGCGCGTCTATTTAATTTGCAAAAAAAAAAGAAAAACAGAAAAAAAACTGCTTGTTATTCGCAGAGGAGAAAAAAATCTGCAAATTAGTATCCGCGCGTTATAATGCAGGGCAGCAAGCAGAAAACACAACTGCGCGTCGCAATTTCAACGGCATGCGGAACCTTCTGATCCCGAACAGGTTTGCTCGTGACCCATATATTCCCGACAACAGTTCAGATATCGACCCCCGGTCAATTATTTCCGCTCGCAATATTTGCGACTATCCTGATAAAACATATTGAGCCATAATTATTCATCCCTAAATAATCCTACTTATGAGCTAATAAGTTAATTACAACTTAAAATCAAATTTCACGTCACTTAAATGGGTAAAACATAAAATTTAAAATTAACAAAAATAGTTAATCAATTTATTATTGATAAATAATAATTATTAATAATAATTTATTAATATATTATTTATACAAATTCTAATTTTATTGAATCCTATTAATTATTCAATTAATTGAAAGTTAAAGAAAGGTAAAGAAAATTCGTGACCTTTGACCTGTACCCTCTGACCTTTGGCATCTGACTTCAAACTAAATTAAACAATGTTTAATTTTTTCGAGTGTTGTTTTTGAAAAAAAAAAAAAACATTTTTTCTGTCAGTTTTTGTTAGAATTCGAGCACAAGTGAGTCCCATTTAATTTCCTTTCTCTTCTGGTGTCGCTCGATATCTGGGAAATCGGGTCACTGAATTGCTTGACCCAATTCCGAGTGCGCCCGCGTTATCCCGCCAACCCTCGTTGCAGCTTCCGAAGCTGCGTTGCGGATGCATTTTGTTCGACACAGAAACTGCAAATTCACTTTTCAGGAAAATTCCCACCCTTCGCCCTTTGTGTTTTGTTTTGAAAAAAAAAAAAAACTACCTCACAATTTTCCTGCGCTTCTTTTCCTCACACAGAGGGACGCATTTGGTCGGGTTCGATTTTCATTTCCACGCGACCTTATTTTCCTGGCCGGGGGGAATCAACGGAGAAGAAATCCCAGCTGTGTGGATTCTGGGTCGAGCGGGCAAGGCTTTTTTGCATAATTTTTTTATATAGCGCTTTTCCAACGGGAACCAAAAAGTTTATTGGACAATGTTTCGTTTGCATAAGTTGATCTTTTTTGAGTTTTGTCATCATTTTATATTTTAACTGGTTTTGCAATTATGCTAATTTGAAAATAAACATATTAAAAATTAAATAAACATTCCAACCACAATTTTGGCACCACCTCTCTGATTATTTGTTTATTTGTTGGTTGATTTATGTTGATTTTTCAACTGTGAAATTTTAAACATACGCAACTTTTGTAAACTAAAAATTTTGATTGATGTAATTGTGATTCGTTTATTTATTTTTCGAGTTTGTAAATTGAAATTTGAATTTATTAACATTTTTTTCTTCTGAAACAGGTGTCGAAAATTGAATTACTTTCTTGATCGATTTAACACGAACTCGTGTGACTAACTGATAAATTACAAAATTATCAATTGTTTATCTGTCATAAACTCGTAGATTACACTGTTAGAGAACAAATTTCAGGAACCTTGTATTGTTTATTGAATTAAAAAAATATTACAATTCAATGGAAATTTTATAATAAAGTTTTAATTAATTAATTAATTAGTCAAATCAAATTAATTAATCATTTTAACAATTTTATATTTTAATAACTTTGAATTGCAATTGTTTGATTTACAATTTGATCAATCACAAATCCTCAGATTTACTTACAGTTATACCTTTCAGAGAATGAACATACTCAGCTTGACTATTCGATTTGAATAGTCCAAGTTGGGCAAGAGCATCGAGTCTGGAAATCTCAGTTCAAAGAACAAATTTTCTACTGCGAAACTCCGTTTCCTTTTCAAATTCGCGACGCGATGGAAAGTGAAAAAAATATGTAGGCTGTTGAGAGTTTTGTTGTTACATCATTTTTTAAACTGTGTAAAAGTGACAAAAGGCGACATTTTGAGGCCACTGTTTCATTTGTTATCACTTTTTTCTTCACTCCTCAACACCAAATCTGGATAACAAATATTTACTCTTTCTCAACTTTTTTCTCCGTTTTTTTTTATTAAGAAAAATGAATTTGAAATTTTTTTTTATATTATCTTTATTTTAGATCGATTTTTCTAATTCATTAAAAAAACTTTGTTGTTAAAAAAATAAAAAGATAAACAAATTGTAAACAAAGAATATATGAAAAATCCAAAACTAAAGATGATAAATACTATTGTTTACTTTACACCTAAGGCGGAGAGCCTGGGCTTTCGGTTTTCAGCGCACGAGCCTAATAACAATTTCTCCACGTTTTCTCTGCAATTTTGTGGACTTTCCATGTCGCTTGTCTTGTTGGTAATGAAAACGACAAATCTGCACTTTCAATACATGTTTTCTTCATACAAAACATTTTTTAAAAAGACATTCTTTGTTTTCAATTCCGAAATGTATTTATTAAATTTTTGACATAAGAAAAGTTTATTGTTTTTAAACATATTTTTATGAGTTTAATAATAAAGAAAAAGAAATATGAAAGATGTTATATAAAGTATGAAATATATTTTATTGTAAGAAAAGGCCGTTAAAATTTCAGATCTCCGGTTCCTTCATGATCTTTCTCACGGTAATGCACAATAACAAATTACATAATTGGTCTTGAATCATGCGTTAATGAGCAATCTTTCACGTAACGAACAATGCTATGTTTTCCTTAAATAAACGTGATCTGCTCTTCATTCAAGCTGAGGGAAACTTTAAGTTCAACCTATAATTAACTATCGATAAAAAATTATTATTTATTAAAAATAGACAAAAAAATTTTCATTGAACTTTAACGTTGTTTTTATTGGTTATTCTATTCTATTTTTTTACTAGGCATTTCTATCAATTTTATTTTTTATTAGCATTATGAATAAAATAGTTCTTAATTATCGCCGTAACTTTCAATCTGAAAAGTCTTGAAAACTAAACTGAAATTTTTATATTTTTTCATTCAAGTTTGAAAATTTTTTGATAGAGCTTCAACATTTCAATTTTGTAATTAAAAATAATTATTTTTAACTGCAACATTTCAAATTAGTACTTATGAACAAAAAAATATACTAAAGTTATATCAATGACAATATCTAATACAAGAGATCAAACGTGTTATGCAAATTGTTATATAATGCGTAGAAAAATCTACATTAAAAATCGCAGATACAAATTAAATAAAAAAAAAAAGCTTATAAATTAGGTCTGCAGGCAGTTGTTCGTAAAAGGTACACTCGAGGTAAGTGTGTGCAACTTGACCGGCCTAATCATTTCGGTGCGTTATCTCGATTGATATTTACCTGCGACCAAACCGGAAGTACATCAACCAGGCGTAGCGTTACGTGACTCTAATCACAGCCAGTCGCAGTAGGTCAGTGCCGACCGGGACGAATCGCATACGTTTTCAATTATCTACTCTACCGTTGACTTGCGATCATAAATCTTTTAATTGGCAGCTCGATTATGATCCGAACTATAATTGGCTATACATTTTACATTACTTTGCAAAAAACCCATTTCGAATTCTAATGTCTGCGCAATTCATTTTTTTACAATTACGTTTAAACTACTTGTTTAATGAATTAATTCAATCATTAATCTTCAATTTTATTGATGATTAATTAATTAGTTAATCAATTATTTCTGTCGACCAAATTTTCTTCCATATCAATCTTCCAATTTTATATTATTATTATTTGACAAATCAAATTGAAAATTTTATTTATCTATTCATTTATATTTTTACGTTTGCAAATTTGCAATCTTGTTAACAAGACAAACACTGTAATTATTGTGTTTGCTTTCGATTAATTCACTAGGGGTAAAAAAAAGTTATTAGAATGAAAATGTCGCCGAGAACTGTTATTAAAATGCCGTTGAAAGATTTCGCGCGCGCGATCGAAAGTGATCGCACGTTTTTTTCTTTTCTAATGCGTACGTAAACGGTAAAAGTAGTGACCCATTCGGTTCGCTTATCCTGATTTAGGGGAAAGTAGGCTAATATGCGAGATAGCATCAAGTGACTTGTGTTCAAGATGTGCGCGGCGCATAATTAAGTCCCCCGATTGGACACGATTTTCAAAAATACGACCAGCACGGCACAATCTCTGATGTGCAATCGGTTTCTTTATTTGTTTTGTTCGATAATTGCACACTCGTGTCAGTCATCTGTTGCTACTTCACTTTTCTCTCTGCCTGTCTGAAATCATTATTACAGAAAACTTCAATTAAAAAAATCTTTGCCAATTTCCCGTTAAGTGATTCTCTTAGAAATCGAATTTCCGTTTGAAAAAAAATACTTTCAATAATTTTCTTTTCCTTCGGTTATTGTTTTTATTGAGTTTTCATTAGATAAAGTTATGTTGATTAATTATTATTTGGCAACAAGCAAATTTTTAGTTTGAAATAGTTTAGATTATTTTGTAGTCTAAATTTAAAACTTTAAAACACGAGTCCAAAATGTATAACGTTTGGGGTTCGGAGCTTGCGGATCAACTTTGTAATAGCTTCCTGATTATTCCTGGCGGCTTGAAAGCCGATCCTGGTGTCAATGCAGATAAAGCGGCGTATAACGTTGAGTCGCTTTCAAAGAACCACGATTAATAAACAAGATCGCGATCAAACGTCCTTTCTGCGCCCAATTTCTCTTTATCGAACTGCAACACTCGAAATAATCAGGAATTTAAACATTAAAAAAATTTAATCTAAAGAATAACAGACAAGAATGAAAACAAAAGAAATGTACATCAAGATAATAACAAAATTAGAGATCAGTTTTCAAATGATTCAATCATATGAATAAATTTAAAAAATAATGTATAATTTCTCTTTCATCGGAAGATAAATTTACAATCAATTTTTATTAAATGTATTCCGTATTTTGTAGAAAAATATTAAATATTCATAAAAATTGAAAACGAAAAAAAGACCAACAGAGGGATTTGAACTCATGGCTTCATCTCGAGGCATGTGCGAATTCGTTATTTTATCCCCCGAGCCATCGATCGTCCGTTAGATTTTCTGAAAAATTGTTAATATTTCAACCATTTTGTTACAGTTTTCAATTTTTATTTCAGAAATTTCAAAGAATGGTAATTCAGGGAACTTAATAAAAAAAACAAAAATGTTCAAGGTATTGAAAAAGTTGCAGATCTTTTGTAAAATGATTTAATCATATAAACGAATTTTAAAAATAAAATGTAATGAGTACTTTGGTATGCACGGGGACAGGTGTTTGTTGATAAAAAGAAGGGAATGAAAAAAAACCTTATACAAAGCACGAGATGTAGGAATGTGGTCGAAGGATGCAGATGCGTGCAAGTCTACTCCGATTACTCCACAGCAGAGGCCCACAAGAACTGAGATCGGATAAAAAGCGACAGGACAGCGAAACGGAAAATAATCGCGAATTTCAAGGCAAAAGAGTTTCGCGCGTCCTTGACGTGCATCCTCATAGCCCCGCTTGATTTTTAATTTCGTGAGTCATGATTCGTTGGGCGACTAGCGATCGGTGCAATAATCAAGTTACCGATGCAAGTTATGTAAAATCAATTTTTGTATGTGTTACATCATCATAAATTAAATTTTCCAGAAACATCAAGTATTTCTGGGGACTATTCGATCGCTCATTTCTCTTTTCATTGATGCAAAAATTCATACCAGATGTAAGAGTGAATGTTCGTGGAATTACGACCGGTTAAATTGATTAATTTAATTTAATTCTGTGCGAATTCATGTCCGTTAATTCATTTTTTTAATATAATTTTGTTTTTTTTTTTTTTTCGTAAAAAATTATTCCTGGCACACGGTATTATGTATAATTTTTTGTAAAAATATTATATTTTTTTAAAAAAAGTGATAATAAGTTGTTTAAGCAATTTGCAAGGATCCTTGCTTACATCAAGGTTCCAATCGAAGGATCGATTGAAAACCCATCAACATGTTAAATTAATGAGTTCAGTTTCATCGTAAAGGTGTGAATAGATCGCAAAGGTGAATTTTGCAAAAAGATATCCGTCCGATTGCAATGCTGACAAACCAATTTTTCAATTTCCATCTGTTGAAAAACAATCAACAATCTAATGAGATACAACCCGCGAGAGCGGTTGAAGGGAAAAAATCGTCCAATTCATGCCTGGGAAAGCCGTTTATAAAATTTCCCATCAGCGGTACGTCACAAAAATCTCTCGATTTTCGCACAAGTGTCCCGCCTAAATGCACATGCAAATACAAAAAGTTATCGACATACCGCATCGCACAAATAAGCCAACAAATTAAGCGTATTAAGTCCTTTCGAAACTGTCGGCAGGCCGTTAAGTTTTTGCCGGCATAAAAATGTCTCGTAATGCCGTATTGTTTTCTTAATCTGTTTTCCACTGCGACCGTAATAACTAAGCAGCGAATCCTGTAACCGAGCGAGCCACACCTTCGTCTTTCGAGCCATAACTTCTCCACGTACATCTGAAAGCGACGAATTTCCCATTCGTTACAGCTCCTTCATTCAAATGAGTTGCTAATTTTTTTAAACAATTAACTCTTTCTTTCATTCGAAAAAAATTTCACCTCTTACTTTTAGTAAAATTGTATTCTTATTTTGTAGAAGATATTTATTTATTTATTCTCCTACACGGGTATGCACCATTCTTTAGAAAATCAGTCGTGGCCTTAAAATCAATTAATTCGAGATTTTCAAACAGTAATTTTTATTCCAACTCTATGCATGAAAGTTGAAAAAAAAGTATCCATGGTAGGAATCGAACTTGGGCCTCCTTGAAACTAAATTCATCTGGTTCGTCTATTTATCCCTCGAGCCATGAGTTCTTTATTACTCATTTTAAAAAATTGCTTATTTTTTAAACATTTTCTCACTGTTTTTCATTCTTATTTGAAAATTTTAATCAGTAGAGCAGCACTAATTTGCAAGAAAATCAGAACATTTTCAATTTCATGATAATATGAAGATTTTTTTGGAAGTTTTTTTTCAAAGCTGGGCGGGAATGTTGACTTCAACCACAAGCTGATACTTTCTAAACCGATCATCCTTCTTAAAGGGGCTAATTTTTTTACGTGAGAAACCGCTGGGAGGAAGAATAATATCGGGACATCGAGAAAGCCGTTCGAATTTCACGCTTAGAACATTTTTTTTCATTTGCCACAATATGATCAGACAAAACTGCACTGTAACTATCATTTTGCCATTTCGTGCGTCAGCACGACGTGTTTCTCTGAACTCGCGCAGTAATTGCTTCGAAGTTAATGAATTTTCGTCTTCATTCAACTGCAGATTGTAATCTGCACAATAATTTAGCTGCCACTTATCATCGTTTTTGCGCTCGTGTGATTTCCTTTCTTCTCGAAAGCATCTCAATTTGTTCAGATTTGTTTCTGTTTGAACTCTTAGTAAACAATTAAAAATAATTCTGTATTTTGTAGATTTTACTCCGTTTGTCTGAATGCTTCTCTCTTTTTTACACAATGTAAGTTATTTTTCAGAGTCTATATTTTTCTCATTATAAGCCACGCTCTTGCGAGATTCGTGTTGGTAATTGAAGTGTAATGCTTTTCATGATGAACAAAAATCGATACAGTCACTGGTCATGTTGATAACATTTATAATAAGCAACTTCATTATCGATCAATTTGTCACCGACGAGTTGTTGTTAAATAAATAAACTAATGACTAGTGACTAGTGACAAACAAAAATATACGGAGGATCGACGTGGAACCAAAACTATCGATTAAACTCATTCATTATTTATTCCAATAAGCATAACCCTTTGATATGATATTGTTCGACATTGTTCGACATATTGTTCGACACAATGAAAATCAGGTAATATATTTATGGGAACTTTTAATATGAGCTCGTTGGTTGACAGCCAGAACAAAACTGAGTCTCGACCGGGTAATAAACATTTTGTTGCTAGGTACAAGTTTGAATCTCAGAACAGAACAGATATTTTGATAGCAAAATTGATATTTCACAATTTATTTTTCCACCTAAAAAAATCATTTGATTTTTTTATAAAAGAATAGATTTTTATTTGCATGAAATCAAATCGCATTTTCTTCTTATTCAACTGGGAATAGTCAGAATTGATCAACGTTATTTTGTGGAGGAAAAACAGATATTTTCATTTATGTACGAAGAGTAATTCAGAGCCGATCCGCTTTAGAGATTTCCATTTTATTGTCAAAATAAAATTCCAACTTCAAAAGGCGAGTGAGTTGCAAAAAGAGGCTACATATTATAAAGAATTTAAAACGTCAAAACGATTCGTGCTGGAACGACGGATGAAAAAATTGGAATAAAAATACTGTTCTGGGTCCGAAATTACCGGCTGGTACAATAATTTTTTCAAAAGTGTACACTGGAGCTTGATAAATGAAGGCCGTCATAAAATTATGTCCGAAGGCTGTACAGACAATCTCAATTATTTGTCATTCGCAGAAGGGCGAAAAAAAGGGAAGAGAAGTTATTTGAATGTTTCCCAGAAACGAATTTGAATTAAAATAAAACAAACAAACAAAAGTAAATTTAAAAAAGCAGCAACATTTCACAAAGTTTTTTTTTCACAGTTGGAAAATTCGTGAAATTGTATAAAATTCGAACAAACCGAAAAAATCGATCCACATGGGATACAAATTCCGTCTACATTCTCGCGAGAGTTTCACTGTGTTGAATGTGTAATTGCATGAAAATTCCAGTCAGTTGACCTTTTACGTCCAAGTCAGGATGACTTTTTTAACATTCCATTAACCATAACTATGTTTCTATTAGCACTGCGAAATCAAACTTGGGCTTTTAATTTGTAACCGCGACTTGTTTTTGAAAATGCCCGAAAAGTACGGCGCTGATCATGAGGAAAGCGGCCGAGCCTACGAGCGCAAAGTGTATGTTCACGATGCAGGGTAATGGTGCAGCGAAGTGTGCCATGGCGAACTCTCTTGCTGAGGCACATCTTGAATGGACACAAGCAGCCAGTGCATGTGCAAGGGAGCGGCATGCACACCACGCTGGGATAAAACTCGTGGTCTGCCCTTTGAGTGCACGGGAAAATTTCAGTTTCTAATTACATAAAAATTGTTTAAACCCTATTCTTTTTAATTATCAATTATCTCGTGGGAAATATATTCCAAGTTTTTTCATCAGGTAGTACCTGATTAAACAACACTATTCTCATTTTCATGAAAAAGTATTACAAAACATATGCATCATACTCATTACTCATTTGTTTGATAAAATTACAAAGAAAAAATATTTCCTATCAGGTATATCAACAGGTACCTGATTAAAAAACTTTATTGAAGTGTTTATTTTCATGAAAAATTTTATTAAAACATTTTTCATCCGATCAAATGAAAATACCTGATTAAAGTAAATTGATTGTTCGATAAAGTATAACATTTTTTTATGAAACCAAGTTTAAAATGTTTGAAATTTATGTATAATTTACAAAAATTTTTTCACTATTTATACACTCTATTCACAGAGTGTATTTTCAAGATAATTCAATGCGATTTTTTATTTTTCCAAAATATAAACATGCGTCGATGCATGTTTTAAGTGAAATTTAACACTATTTAAACAATTATTTTTAATGAAAAATATTACATAATAAACAATGCATTGAACTTGGTGGGCAATAATTATCCCAAAAATATATTAAAATATAATATTATAATAAATATTATAATATTAGATTCATCGAAAGTACCGTATTAAAAACAATATTTAAACAAATATAAAGCTAAAATTGTAAATTTGAAATGAAAAAGTAAGTTCGATCTAAGTGCTTTGTTATTTTAATTAGTTTAACAAAAAAACGCTTACCATTAGTTACAATAATGGTACCTGATTTTTTCCTGATAATAATACGGGAGCTACATACAATCGATAGCTGGAAATCCATGCGGAAAGTAACGCGCCGAGAGCACGCGGAGAATTCTGACTGGATTAATAAGAAAGTCGGTGTGCACTTAGCAGACTGGCCAACCGGCAAACTTTCTGAGATCATAATGCAACTAAGTTTTTCTTACAATTGATCTTACTATCTATTCTCTGTCCGGCTCATACAGACATCACATAACTTATCCCAATGAATGAATCATTTTATCATTGTTTTAATTTCAGATGTGAAAGTTAGAGATTTGCAAAGCACTTTTTGTCACGATTCTTGAATGCAAGTGATATATGCAGATTTTATTTATCATCCGACCATAAGGTAATTTTGGAAAATATGAATTGTAAAGAAAATTGATTTAAGAAATCAAGAACCAAACATTTTACACAGCCGGTTTACTTTTATCGGAAAACTTTTATCTTTAGATATCGTAATATACATAAGATAAGAGTTTTAACGTTATTTAAAAAAATGATGCAGGTTTTCTTAAAAGAAAAGCTGTTTCTTCATGAATTCCAATCAAACAACTTTACTGGTTATTCAATTTTATTTATTAAAATAAAACTTTACTAGTTTAAAATAAGACGATTTAATTTTGTTATGTGATGCAGAAAATAATAATCATTGACAATCATTTCCTTTCATATCTTTTCGACCTTGTGTCTTCATCGTAAGACGCATCTTAAACATATTCTCATCCCCATTAATTATACAAGTCTCACCAAGTTCCATAACTTAAAATAATTTTGCATACATCTGAAAACACTGATTGCTGACTGGACAATCTGAATTGCTTATGGAAAATTTTTCAATATACATCGTTCGATCTATATTGACTCATACGGTTAGCATGATTATATAAATATCAACACAAAATTTCAAATTTACATAGCAAATATTGCACAATTCTGAACTAAAAATGCAATTCAAATAATCGGAATTTGAATCTTCACACATAGGGTGGAAATAATATGTACTTTAAGTTCAAACATCTATCTTATATGATATCAAGTAAAAAAACATTGTATAACGCGACATAAGCCATGATTTCATAATTTTTTCATTGTTGTTGATGTGATTTCCCTGTGGCGACAAAAGCGTGTTCGTGCACGTCAACGACAAAGAGTTCTTTGAACTTATCAATCAGATATTATTACGCGCGGGGTAAAAAGTGACAACTTTTGTGTGGTGCACTACGTTTCCATAACGACTGTGGTGTGCCATGCACTTGAACGCGAAGCCATTGCCCTCGTGTATTACGTGTCTCTGGTATATATCTATGGGGTTCGAGAAAAGAGGATTCCCGCGCAGGGGAAGAATTGATCTTCGGGGTCGCGTCGACTTCGACCGCTGCTAACTTTTGCGTATATAAATACTACAGACCAGACAAATTTATCGAATTTTTGTTTGCATCATTTTACTTTCTATCATAACAAATAACATTCATACAAGCAAATTTGAAATTTTGACATTAATAATTAATTATTAGTAGCACTTTTAGCACAATTCAATGTATTTTAACTTTTAATTACTAGCAATTTTATGTATGATTAGTTAATTTATACCAACAAAACTATTTTTAACTTTTTTCTCAATTTTTACAGTGTCAAACGTTTAATATATTGTGTATATCCAACAATTAGTTGGATAATTATATATTTTTATAACGCTAAATTCGTATCCTCTATCACGCCAAAAACTTCGATAAAGTTGAATGATGATAAAAATTTTATCATGATTTGTGACAAAATGGGTTAGGTATTTTTAAATCTAAATTAAAGTATGAAAAAAATATTAGAAATGGATAAAGCACTCTCAACTTTGTAGGATGGAAAGAAGTTTTCTAGAAGTGTATGAAAATATGTTAGCCTCTGGAGGATGAAATATCAAATTATAACATGTAACCTGTGTCAAAATTTAATTTAAAAATACAACATTTTTTCATACTAAACAGAATATTAAAAAGAAGTATTTGATTAGTGTATCACAATTAATTTGAAATATCAATTTCATAGAATACGATAAATGAATCGAAAAATGACAATTATTCCCACGCCCTCACGATTGAAAATATATTCGCTAAAATATATTTTAATTTATATTCATTATTGCCACTTTTTAAAAATGTTTCTATAAAAGATATATTTCATATTTTATATAATAAAATGTACAAATAATATCTATGAAATAGTTCAAATATATTTTACGTATACCTCATTTATAAATTATTTATACAATTTAATAATAATTATTAATACACTATATAATTATAAATATATAAAATATACTTTATTTACGTATATTTTTGTCCCTGTGGGTTGTATCAAGTTTCATGTATTTTTATTTATTATGAATTTTAAACTTATACTATAAACGCTAGAGATGAAGTAAGCAACGAAGTAACTTTATTTTCGACAGTTATTTGTTTATTATTAAAATTATGAACATGGAGAATAATAAGGTCAAAAAATAGAGTATTGATTTTACTTATAAAAACGTATTCTCTAATTATTTATCTTTTATTTTTGAAATTACATTGCAATAAGCAACGAGCAATTTATAGAAGAACATCAGATCAAAGTAAAAACAGGGGAGAACAAAGTGCACCTAAAAGTAACGTTTTAAGGTTGAAGTACGAGCGATCGTTGTAATTGAAGTGCTCTTCGCTTTCTCACACTGGCAAGAAAAGCGATATCGCGAACCCAAAGAGCATCATCAGCGTATCCGACAAATCCGTGTGTATTCCCGACCGGCGCACATCTTTTTCACATCGGCACAACCGTCTGATTGTTTTCGTAATAACGTTGCACAATCGTAAACAAACACCTCAACCACGCTTTATTATATTATAAAAATGCTTAATTACGCGGTGAAGGGATCTCGCAGAATGAAACGAGGAAATCGTCGATGGGAACATAAGAACGAGAGTTCATGTGGAATCCGATGTCGATTAAGTGATTTGATATTGAATCCCGATTGGGCCTTCGTGAAGAAAAAAAAATTGGGATTATGACTGCTTAGCAATACAAAAATTACTTGGCAAAGGAAAAAAAATATGCGCCCAACGTGGGGCTCGAACCCACGACCCTGAGATTAAGAGTCTCATGCTCTACCGACTGAGCTAGCCGGGCCGCTGAAAACGACTTCTGTAGGGACGATCACGCTCCTAGGAGTCTAAGAATGCTTGCTACCACGCTTTTGTAATTAATATTTCATTGATATTTTAGTTCTCATTCATAATTTCAAGTAATTTTTTTTCTTTTATATTATTCGTAATAATAAAGTAAAAATGTTAGCATATAAAAGTGCACGTTGCATCAGCATATGTAAACATTCCATCATACAGAATTTTAGCTGGGATTCCTTGCAGTGTGTACAGATTTACGATACAGAATATTTTTGGTTATTTTTTAATACGTTGTTATTCAATGAAAAACTAACCATTTTTGTAAGGTCAACCGGGGTAAGTGTGACACGAAAATGCAAAATTGTTTTTCAACTTGATGTAACTTTTGTAAATAAGAATATTTTGGCCTGCGTTTTTTATAAGTTAATTGAACCCTATTAAATGAAAAGATGACGTTGGAAATTGAAAAATTATTATGCGGAAAAAAATAAAAATTAGTTTCATAACCTACCTAAATTTTCACAACTACCCCGTAGACCGGGGTAAATTGTGACACTATGTAGGGTAATTGTGATTTAACGAATAATTGTTATTGTCAACATTTTTTATGGTTGATCTTAGGAAATACAATAATCCCTTATCTAAATAATATCATAAACATACATACAAATTTGTTCTATAGAAAATTATGAGAAATATCATAATGTATTAAAAATTATAAAATATTAGTTGCAAAAACTATGCTAGGCTATATTTATTAATTTTGATGTAATAATTTATTATAACTTTCAAAATTCTGTCACATAGGTGTATATAAGCTGATATATGGCATATTTATAAAAATATGTACATTTATTTGTATGTACATTGTATGTATGTATATACAAATTATTATTATGATTATTATATATAAATTAGAATAAAAGTGTAACTATAAGGAATAACAAAATATTATCAATTTTTACATAAACACGAACCAAAAGAAAAAGAATCAGATCAAGTAGCACAGGTGTCTTGTTTTCATTCAGCTGACCCTTGTTCATCATTTATTTAATCTGTCATTTAACGATAACAGCAAAGTTATGTATGCAATAGAGACTATGATGTTTAGCAATTTTCTTATGTTGGTTTCTAAACTAGATTCCTGATCTGTGTTTCTTTAATTATCAGATTTTACATTTATTTTTATTTCAGTTTACTGATGAAAGAATTTTCGTAATAAATATTTAAACAATGTTTTGTTCTTTTGCATTGCGATATGCTGATTAAACAGAAAAAAATCAATTAAATTATGAACAAAAATATTATTTGAGCGAGAAAAGACCATTTAAGTTTTTCAATTTGTATTGCAAAAAGATGTAATAAAAAATAGTATTTAATTTTTTCTCTACCTTCAATGCAAAATTAGAATTAATGTCAATGCAGTTCAATAGTTTGCTATCACAACACTGTTCTACTCTCAAATTGATCAGGCGACAATTGTAAATATGTATCATTACATTGACCGACTTTGGTTTACACAATGAACTTGAAATTATAATTCGATAGCTATCTCACAATTGTTTGCATTTTTTTTCTAAAGTGGTACGTACATTAAACGCGTGTTAATGAATTGCAATAATTAATTGAAAATCAGGAAATTAATCAAATCGAAAGCAATACATATATACTTTCTCTCACAGTTAAACATAACTCCAATGTTTTTTTCCTGGTAAAAATAAATAATTGTAAACGGTATTCTCTCTTCGTAAGTGAAAGTGCGCCTCTTTTGTTCGATACTTTTTCGAATCAATTAATTGTTAACATTTATCAACATGCAAAATAAAAGTTGCACAACTTTTGACGTAAATCATGATTTTGCAATTCCGTTTACTAGTGACGAATCTATTATTAATGGAATCGAATCGTAACATTTTGTTACAAAACATATAAACAGTAACGTAAAATCAATTTTACAACGCACTTCAAACACACTTGTAAAATCAAACGTTGATCATTCAACTGCAATAATCTAAACAATTGTTCATCACAAATAACGAAGATTACCACTACAAATTTCGAAACAAATTTGAACTTCCTTCTACAATAAAAAAAAAAACAAAACTTTGCCATTAGTTCATTATTAAGGTAAAAATAATTTTAAACTTGAACAAAAGTTACAACTGCAGCTTCGGAAACTGTTTCAATGTTACAAAAAACCTTTTTCCCCGACTGTTGTATCGCTGACGTAATCGAATATTGAATCATCGTATAAATGGAAAATATATAATCACGCAACTTCAAATTGTCTTTTCTTTTTTCATGATCTATCATTTTTTTACAACCGATTGTTTCATACCGCGTCATTATGTATTGCAAGGCGATCTCTCCGAAGATCGAATTCGCCGTGTTAGACCGCGGGAAGTCTAACAAGGTTATTGAGCTTGACAGTGAGAGTTCGTAAAACTGGTGCATCAGCCTGGTCGATGCATGGGCGCGCAGAGAGCCTCTTCGTTTTTTCTCCCCCTCGCTGGCAAGGCCAATGTTTCCCTTGGACGTTTTTTTAAGTGCACCGATTTTATTCCAGGCTGAATCCTACTTCCTTCCGCGATAAAAATCGCATGCGAAAGGTGGCGCAACCGAGCGCTCACGAAATGGCTTTCTATTCCTTCGAGGTGGCTCGTTACCCTGGCGTATCTTTCACCGAGTCCATCGTGATATGTTCAATGAATGTTGTTGCCGCGCTTCATAAATATCCTCTCACATTATCGAGCGAACGTCAATTTTCTGACGTGCCTTCCTATATAATTGTTTCCCATTCGACGATGGAGGCACAAAAGGAAATGAAAATCGAAATGTTTCATTATGCTCCTGGACAAGTTCAATGGACGTTGCGATACTTCAATTGTCGACGAACAACGTACGTCCCAGTCCAGTCTTTTCAGTTTCCTCTCAATCAGGAGCGTGTTTCGTTCAAATTTATGTCATGTTTTTATCAACTTCGAACGTAATCAAAAAATCAATTTACAATGAATGAAAAGAATAAATACAAGCTTCGAGAAGTTAAACTTTTTCTTGTGCAAGATTAAATTGACTGGAAACAGAGTTAGTGATGTAAAATGTAGAAAAGGATTTTTGGAATTGAAGTGTACTTTTTTGTGCGAGTTTGAACGATCGCGTATGAGAAAGTAGTTATAACAGAGGAACGGAGCATAATTGTAATTAAAGTTTTAGGCCACTTTGTAATGCAAATTGAACTAGCTGCGATTAATATTGTAAAGTTACACGATCAGATTAGTTGTGTGTAAGTTCATCAGCATTCGTTGACCCTAATTTTGACTAACGAAAACCAGAGTTTGCTCAAAATAATCTGATTCCAACACAAATTTGAAAGTTTGTACTTTAGAGAAAATGCTCGACTATTTCAACATTTTGGTTCGTGTCAATTAACATCATTCAAATCTTGTTTATTATTTAATTTTCTTCATCTTGTAAAACTTTTTTTTTGGTACCTTTTTTGTCAAAAATTCAAATTCGTTCTGCGTGTTCAATTCTTAATCAAGTTCTTTCAAATTTTTCATCTTCGAATATATCTAAACACCAAAACAAGTATTTTCAAATCAGTATAGTTATTACGGACTTTTTGAACTTGAATGACAAAAATGAGATAAAATCATGATTTTTTAAATAAATTTGAATGCGTTTAAATTAGAATAGATTATGAGAATGAAGTACAATCTCTGGCTCTGAATCCAGCTGGATAATTGTAAAAGTGTTATGTCTGCGCGTGTCAAAGCGCGTCTGGGAATTCCTCCCGTTTCATCACGGCATTCCTCATAACTTTGTGGAAGATCTATTTCTTCATGCCGACCGCCTAATAGAATCTTGTTTTTTTTCTTCCTCTCTCTTTACTTCTTTCCCATAGATATACCGTCCAAGTTAATGATCCGTCGAGGCACCGTTAGTTTCACATTTTTCGGTTTCCGTCCGCGTCATTGATAGTTTCGAGATACCTAAAACCAACCGAAACCAAATGTACTTTCAAATTAATTGACATCACAGGTACTTAAATCCAGCTAAAATACAAGTCTCGAACTCGGGTGTCCCTCCTTGCTGTAACTTTTAGACTTGGTTCTCGTCGCCTTTCCATTTTGAGCGACGAAAAAAAATTGTAAGAAAAACCGTACCGACGTCCGGTCCAAGGCGCGAATTCTCCTTTTAAGACACGTTCCACGATTGACAAAAGTGCATTCAACAACGTTCCCTCCCTCAGGGCGAGATAATACGTCGCCCAGAAAGTCTACAGAAAAAATAGTCGCCTCCATTCACAGAGCGCCACTGAAATCATAAAACCTTGAAATCAGCCTGAAATTTATCTTACGAAAAAGTGTTTACAACTTTTGACGAAAAAAAAAATAAAAAAACCTTCTTCCCTCTTACAATTAGTAATTTCTGTTTGAAGAAAGTTTACGAGATGAAAAAGCGTTTCCCCTGTTTACTCGTGTAATAAATTTCATTCGAGAAATCTTTGAGGGTGTAAAAAATGATCAAACAAAAAACGTGATTTAGTTGCTGAAGATTTCAACCTCGATTCGAACATCTAACGGTTGTAAAATTCTTTTAAAAAAATATATATTTGAATTGAAAAATACTTTTGCCATGTATAATGTATAAAAGTTATAATTTTAATATTTTATTTGAATTTCAAGTTGTTTGAATTTGATGCTTTTTCTATCTGATGAAACATGTTTTAATTTTCATCCAAATCTGTAACATTTTGTAATACTAATAAGCTAATTTCAAGGTTTATACATCTCATTGACTCTTTACAATTATGCAATTGAGCGGGCACTCGCTGTGAGCATCTTCTTTGAGCACGACCAATTGCCTCCATTCGTTCGGTTCTCGTGCAAGCTGCGAATCGCGGTAAACACGCCGGAGCGGAGCAACGTCTTGTACAGAGCAAGTTTCTTAATCGCAAACTGCGCGGTGTCTTGAACGTTTAAATTGACGTTTATTAGCCACTTTGTCATGCGTCCACTTTCACAAAGCTCCGCCGAGTCTTTCTTAATAAATGAATTCAAATCCGTCGCCCCCGCAATGCATATTCAAACCTACAATAACAGAGAAACATCATAAACAAGTGCTTTCAATTAACCTAGTAAATAAATTACAAAAAAGGACAACTATGAATTGTCATCAAAACAAACAGGTGTCCTTGAAGAGTTCGATCTTCAAACAAAGTCAAACAAAGATAAACAATCGAAAATAAATACAGGATGAAATGAAAAACATTTTAAATTAATAAATTACATTGTAATCATGAAAACAGGTGTCCTTGAAAAGGTCAACCTGTAAATAAATAAAAAAATAAACAATAAAATATGACCGATAAAAAAATAAAGAAAACAATAAAAAAAAGTATTAATAAGAAAGAGAATAACTTCAAAAGTGAGAAGAAAAAAATGTTTACCTCAAAATGTTGTAAGGACGTTTGAATGAATGAGATCTGCGGAGTTAATAAGGACTGACCGTTAAGTGCATACGCACGTAAGATGAGTCGTCGGCAAACAAAAGTAGGTGGCCGTGGCGGTGCGCGCGAGAGAGACACAAATCAACGCCTCGTGAAGAAGAAAAAAAAAAGGTGAACAGGTATAACAAAGGCAACAAGTGGTATACACTAGGTCTGGCTGAGAGTTCGACTTTTCTTATGTCGCCAACTTATGCAAATTTCCGCTGCCCTCGGTTCGATTCATTTTATCGCCCTGTCAAGCCGGAATAGACTCGTCTTCGTGTTATGACAATTCATTAGCCTGCTTGGACAATACCCAAAAAAAAACTAAAAATATGTAAACACAATTTCAAAGTCAAACATTCTTACCTGAATTGTTTTGTTTTTGATTGTACATTCCATATTGTATTTCATATTTTTTTTAATTTTGTTCTCACACTTAATAACATTCGTTCACGTACAATGTTTACAGTCAAGAAATGTTCGTTTGTTTGCATCTAACAATAATCGTTTGTTTACATTCATAAAATCGTTTTCGTGCATCCAACAACTAAAATATAAACAACATTCGTTTGTTTACATTTTACTATGTTTATTTTATTTTTCTTCATTTCCTTCATTTTGTTCTTCATTTGTTTTTCATGTGTTTACCTTTTGATAAACCTGATTGTTAACTTCTGACGACATTCGTTTGTTTACATTCCACTATATACAACTTTTTTTGTTTTGTTCTCGACAAAAATTTTGGTTGGATATTTGAAAATAAAACGGCGACACAAAATTGAACGATGTTTTCGCACGTTTCTCAGAAACTGCGGAAACCCGATCCGTACCTGAACAATAAGTGCGTCTCACTTTCAAACAACAATACAACATCGCAGAAACGAGCATCGCGCCGTTCAGTCCATCCGCGGACTGCGTACATAAACAACGCAGAAAATCGTTTACAAAAACAATAACAAACAGTTAACCCGGGAGTTGGCGGGCAAAATAAAATTATGATAGAAGTCGCGCAATTGGTGTTTTTGACCGCAAGCATAGAAAGCCATTTCGATTCCCATTTAACTACGTGTATTTGAAAGTTAGCAAAAAATTTGTATAGCAAAATCTGATGTAAAATGTGGAAAAACAAATATACAATATAAAATGAAACTAGTCATTCTATTTGAAAATTTCGAAAAAAATCCAAAAAACCAAAACCAGCGGCAAAATGACCGCGTGCGCGACCACTAACGGGGCCTGGTGTCACCCCCGTGACCTTGGCGTGTTTTTCAATCGGACAAAATCCTGTCATTTTTCACAATCGATATTTCCCGCGAATTCCCAGAGGACGAAATTGGGTTACGCTCGAGGGTTAAATTTGCCCGTTTTCATGAACCTCGAAAATAAATTTGGTTTGAAACAAAAAAGAAAGACAGAGACAGAAAACTGTTTAAAAAATTATAAACAAAGGTTTGTTTACAAAAGCCATCGTCGTGTTTTTTGGCGTTCCAAATGTTTACCTTTGGAGATGAAATTGGGACCTCAGGTGCAGCCTCCCTCGGTACTGGCCGTGAGATAAAACAAAAACTTCACTGAATCCAACAACACTGTCATCCGCTGAACTCGCGGCGAAATTGATCCTCTGCGATATTCACCTTGCGAGCATCCGAGCGATTGGTTTGTTATTTTTTTTCTCGTTCGATTGAGACGAGCCTGACGAGAGACGCGAAAAATGAGTGTGCACCCGGCAAATTCTGTCGCGCAACTGACGGTGAGCGCCGAGCGCTCAGCGGCTGAGCTCACCGAGCGCCAGAGGGCGGTGACCTTAAATTCAGTACACATGTCCGTAACGCTAACGCATCTTTGTCATACAGACACGTTGAGGGGAGAAGAAGATACTTGGCAAACTTGAGATTTGTATCATCGAGAGGCTGGGTGCGAGTTTTGATGGATTCAAATGACATTTTGTTTGTTTATTTACATCCTAGGTTGTTCGTTGTCTTTTATTATGAACAATAAATTTAAAAATGATAAAAATCTTAATTTGAAAATAAAAAATTTGTTATCTCTCTTGTTTGTTTACTTCATTTGTTTGTTTACATCTAAGTCTGTTTGTTTTCTTTCATTTTGAACAATAAATTTAAGAATGATAAAAATCTTAATTTCAAAATGAAAATTTTGTTATCTCTCTTGTTTTTTTAACTGATTTGTTTGTTTGTTTACTTAATAGGTTTATTTAATATACTTTTCTTCTACGAAAAAATTTTTTATTCTTTTAGAAAAATATGTTTGAAAGTAATGTTAAAAATTTTGAAATTGTTTATTTATTCAAAATTTTCGTTTGTTTACTTGTTTATATCACTTCATTTTTTGTAAACAAAATGTTTGTATACTTTTGGTAATTTTTAAAAACAAATATTCTAAATTAATCATTTCTATAATTTTTTGTATTATAATTTTGTGGCGTACAGGAAAAACCAGGTAATCGTATAGGGATTCCGTATATACTTACGTTGTTTTTCCTGTCAACCGCCGAATTATTTATAAAAATATTCTCAAAAACAATATAAATGTGAACTTCAAATGTAATTTTCATTTTTAAGTTTTTTTACTAAGTTCACTAATTTGTTTACCGTCCATATTTCTTTCTTAATTCAAATAATAATAACTCAAACTGTACAATGATTTTGTTTATAAGATGTGATTGAGTTTTAATGTCATGCAATTTCTTTAATATTTAACCCCGACGAACTAAAACAGCAAGTAAAATTATGATAGTTTGTTTTGTTTTATAACATTTTTTGTAATACAAAATAATGCTGGTATAATTATATAATTCCATCTCTAATAACTAACAAATTCACTTTAGGTACATTTTGTTTTTAGCAAAACTAAGCATGTTAGATAGAAAGACAGATACGACTCGGACCTGACTTCCGCATTTCGCGGTGTATTAAAGATCTTATAGATTTCAGATTAAAGATCCGATAAAGTAAAAAAAACAAGGGATTTATGATTGTCCCAACAGGCAGCGACTGATATTCTTAGATAGGATCTAACAATACCCAATCTTAAAAAAAAAAAAGAAAATCATAAAGTAAAAGAAAAATAAAAGTGGAAACTATAAACTTCGATAAACTTTGAAATAAACAATGTTCCACTTATTAATTTAATTGAAGAAAAAAAATTGTGAAATGAAAAAGTAATTTAAGTAAAAAATTGATTATTATTTAATGTACAACAATTATGTATACAAAAAGCACTTATGTACAAGAACAAACATCATCGTTCAATTGATCTTGAAGACGATGTTTTTGCTCGCATTTTCAGACGGTTCGAGAGCCGGCAGATTCTTGAGAGCCACAACAGGCGTTGATTCTGCACTCGATAAAATCATCTGCAGCGCGCCTTGCAATTCGGTCAGGTTTAAAATTAACTGTTGCTCCTCGTCGAGTTTCTTTGCCAGTAATCCAAACATCGTTCGCACCTCCATACCTCGGTTGTCCACCTCGTCTTCATAAATATCTAACAAAAAAAACATTTGTCTATTATAAAAAATTACATTAAAATATACTTCAGTTAACAAAAGTTTATATGAAAAAATAATTGGAAAGATCAAACTTGTCCCACAATCATACCCATAAAGACGTTCGCAACAAACAGTAAAACTCGTCCGAATCTGACCGAGGCGATCCATTTGATCAAGAACTTTAAAATCGACACGAGGGACTTGTCGTTTCTCCCGGCCAAAGCCTGTTGGAGACCCTGACGCCGGATGAGTTCCTGCATTAAGGCGACAGTCACGTGTGGTGTCTTGTTGACCACGTAATTCATCAGCACACTGTCTAGTGCCTTGGAATAGGCGAACTTTCTCAGCCACATGTCGTGCTTGCTCATCGTTTCTTTCGAGCCACTCTCGACCACAACGTCCACACTATGCAAGTTTCTACTGGAATATCTGTACGATTTTCTCTTCCTCGATGGTTCCATTTCTTTCTTTTCTTCCGCCTCTTTCCGTCTTATGGATATCATCCCGTCTACCATACCAGTCACTATTGTCTCGTCGTCACCCTAAAAAGTAAAAAAAAATTAAATCATTAAACAGATTAAATTATCTTTTTTGATATTGTTTGAATAATTTTCTTATTCTTAATTTTTTTAATTTAAGAACTTTTAAATTTAAAATTTAAATCAATCTTTAGTTTTGGTTTTGTCACGATTTCTTACACTTATTCCAATACTGAGAACTGAATTTGGATAATCCAATGTATGAACAGTTTTGTAAGTCCCTGAATCGTAAACTTTTACGTGTCTATCGAGGGAACCCGATAAAATTCTATGCCCGTTCGAGGCGATCCGCAGACATGTGATTGTTTTGTGATGATTACACATCTTTGCCAGTAGTTTGCCTCCTGTTAAGGCGTCCCAAACTCTGATCTCAGTACCACCTGAAATTATAGAGAAACAAAGATGTCAAAGAATTTGTACTAAATGAATAAAAATTTCTGTTCTTCATTTGTATTTTCATTTTTACCAGCTGATAGGAAGATTCCTCCCGAGGGCAAGAAAATAACACTTTCCACAGGAGCGTCATGGTTCACGGTGCAAATTTTTTTATTTGTCCTTACGTCGTACATGTTGACTGTCTTATCATATGATCCTGAGATAAAAATGTCATTTGAAACTGGGCTCATTGCTCCTGCCCTGACATCTGCAAAATTCAAATCAATTAGAAGTTCTCAAAATTTAAAAGCCTAATTAAAAAATAATAAAAACTATGTTTTTGAAATTTCTTGTACTTTTTTTTTAAATTTATAAAATTATTTACTCATACAATTATTAATTTTTATAATTATTTTCAACTCACAATCCGAATGTTCTTCAAAATTAAGAATTTGGGACTCGCTAACGATGTCCCAAAGTGCTGTCGTCTTGTCATCCGAGAAGGAAACAATTTGGCTCCCATCGGTCGAGAAAAATGTTCGATGAACTGCAGCCTTGTGGCCGGAAAACAACCGGAGCATTCGAGCAGGGCCCTTTTTTCTTTCCACATCGAAAAGTGTGACGACAGGCTCATTACCCCCGGCACAAAGCAACCTCCCATCTTTCCTGAAAGATCCGCCGTATGCTGCGTCTTGGAATTTGCTGATTTTTTTTGTCACCACCTTGGTGATCGAATTGTACAGTTGCACTCGAACCGAGCATGTTACAGCAAAATAGTGGGGCTCCGTTGGGGAAAAATCTATGTAGTCTATCGCTCCGTATTCCTTCACCAAAACTGGAGCCTAAAATGGTAACCAATTATATTAATTTCTTTTTAAAAAAATTGAAACAAATAATTCATTTCTTAAATATCTTTTAATTCATTTTTTAAAGTTGTTTTGATTTATTTTGTTTTTCTTTTTACTTTCATCCAAAAGATGAATGTAAACATTGACACATTTTTTTATAGGTTATGTTTTGATACTCAATTTTAAAATGAGAGCAAATAGAAACAAACAATTAAAAGATAATTGAAATTGTTAATTCATTTTTGTGAAGGTCATTTGATTCACTTTGTAAATCTGTTTGTTCGAATCAGTTTTGTTTTATTTGTTTTCCTTTTTTTGTTTATTGAAAAGATGAAAGTAAACATTGACAGATCGTGTTTGTAGGTTATGTTTTGACAGTTATAACATCAAAATAAACAAATTGTGTCAAACAAATGAAAAACAATCAAAATTGATTATTTTTTTGTAAAAAGACATTGATGTAAACATTGACACGCACGTGTTTTGGAGGTTATGTTTTGGTATCTCCATTTTCAAGAGACAACAAACTTGAAACATACTTACGGTGTATTTTTTCCAGTAAACATTATCCGGCGTCAACTCCGGCCCGGTTTTTGTATAAATTTTAGTATTAGTTCGTCTAAAAGAAGCCATTTATGGATTTTGACAGCTCTTTCTCGCAGTGCTCGTTCTTCCTCCGACTACACTGAAACTGCATTGGCTAACCGGCGGAAGTTTCGGAACACTGAATTTGCACCAAAAATTAAAAAACCGATTCAAAAAGATCAAAATAATAATTTATAATTGTAAAATTTATAATTGTTACAAAATAAACATTTCACTCCGAAGAAAAAATAAAAAATGTTGCTTGTTTATTTATGAGTGTTTAATTGCACGTGTTTTAAAAATTAGGCATCCGGAATTTTATGTGTTCCGAAATTCGGTGTCCGGAAAATGTTTCAGTCACTTGCAGACTTTTGTTTTGAATCAGTCATCGACATTCAAAAATCCTTCAGATATTTTTCTGAGTGTTAAAATACCATCAACAA
Organism: Trissolcus japonicus; assembly: GCA_030522925.1. Lineage (NCBI taxonomy): Eukaryota > Metazoa > Arthropoda > Insecta > Hymenoptera > Scelionidae > Trissolcus > Trissolcus japonicus. The sequence continues at coordinate 11,163 of JAPYZS010000252.1, read as the reverse complement.
TTAAACTAACGCTGTTTCATAACCTATAAACAATTTCCAAAAACAAAACAATCACAAAATCTCGAATTTTTGAGACCAGAAACAATAACCAACGTTTTGCTTTTGTTTTCGTCATTTTGCATTTGCAATTTCATGGAAAATGTCGTCGCTCAGCGCAATACAACTGGCCAAAAATCACGTGAGTGTTTTTATTTACAACTGGAATTATTGAAATTACATTTTTACAAATTTTGATCTTATATATTTTTTAGGAAATTGAGAAAGTCTGTAACTACATATTGTCACAGGCTGAACCATCAGTTTTTTTGATGAAGATCCTCTACGAAGGGATGTGCAAGGAGACAGACTTCATTACGGATGAATTTGTTCGTTATCTCAGACCCAGTCAACGATCAAAGTTACCAAACGAAAAGAAAAAGAAGATGCGATTGAAATTCAAAAACCAGTCATACACCAGGACCGTTTTGGAAAAGGTGATTTTCGCACACGAAATCACAGTTTTATTGTGAAATTTTGTTTTTTTCCATAATTCAATTTTTGTTAATTATCCATTGTATTTTTTTACAGGTGCAGATCAAACGAAAAAGATCTCTAGTAAGTTGAAAACAAGTCTGTGAATTTTAAATGAATAACTGAGTTCAATTTATTATTAACAATTGGTTAACAAGTGTTAATCTAATTTCATTTCATTTTGTTCCTATTTTTTTAGTTTGACTTCAAAGAATGGAAATGTTTAATGGAAGCGAAATTTCCGATGAAAAGCTTCGATGAGAGATGCGAATTTTTAAGATCATGCAAGATCACGTTTCCAAAAAGAAGTCAAAACAGTCTCGCATCTTCGAAATCACAATCGGGATCTTCTACTAAGGATGCAAAAAATGCTTCTGGATGTGAAGAGCAACCGGAACGTCCACGAGGTCGTCCTCGAAAATTACCACTTTCTCGGAGGGCTCAAACACCTATCCTACGCCAGTGCTACGTTGTTATTCCTTTCACCAGAAAATATTCTGGTGGGGAAGGTGAAGTTGATTTGAAAAATTAATCTTAAATTAAAAATAATTAAATAAATAATTGATTTTTATTTTTTCTAGGTGATCCAAAAGAAAAAAGCAAACGAGACTTATCTGGAGCGAAACCTGGAGTCAAAAAGACTCCGAAAGGTCAACCAGATCGTCGCCGAAAAGTTTCAAGAGCCAAGTAGCTTAAAAAGCTTTGGACACAATTTTTTTATAATTTCAATCACGCGATAATAATTCAATTAATTATCAAAATAATTGTTTTAGTTAGTCTATTCTACTCGTTATTTATTTTTCTTATGATTACAAGAAGAAAAATTGTGTTGTACAAAATCAAAAATTTTTTATTTTACTGCGTAAGTAATAATTTAAGAAGCAAAGTACTAATATGGTAAAGGACTTCAAGTTCATCGATTATATATTTTTGTTTATAATGAAAATTGAAAAATCATATGTTATTTTTTATTATATATCGTTTTTTATGAACGTACTAATTTTTAAATCAAGAAGAACAACTTGTAATCCCACTATATGAATCGATCGCGAAGTAACTGCTTGTGACTTTGTCAGTTATTAGGATGGCAGCGGTGGGATTTAAACTCGTGCACCAGGGCAGGTTTAGTGAAGGAGACAACTCATTCATAAAAAGTGTTCAACGATAGATATATATTATATCAAAAATTAAGTCAAACATAACCCTTACAAACAATATAACAATATAATTATGAAACAAATTCACTTATAATTTGATTAAAAGTATTTCCGAAGAATCCACGTTTAATATCTAAAATAGTGGATTACACTAAACATAATTTCTTAAAATTGTTAACTTTTGTACTAAAGATCAAAAAATGTATAAAATTAATATAAAAACATGCAGTCTTAAAGTGTTTCTTTTTCTTTGGTATAATTTTTTAAATTTTTATATAGTTTCTTAAATTTTTATAGGACATACAAAACATATATATATGTACAAACTTTGAAAATAATACTGTTGGGTTATATATGTACAATCATATTTACCATTTGATCTAAACCTTTGACTTTAAACTTGAACTACATTAAACGAGATCAAATCTATGGCCTACAGGGGTGCTATTCTCTATCGGATATAATTTAATTTTAAATTGATTACCATCGGGCTAAAATGTATCACCTATGTTAAAAAAACATCAATGATATTAAAGCGTGTTTTGTCACCATTTTATAGATAAAAACACGTTTTATCACCGGTGATAAAATTAATCACGGTGGTGATGAATTTAAAATTAATTTATATCAGATAGAGAGTAGCACCCCAAGAAAAACGAGGTAACTATCTATATATCACTTACCTCGTTTTTCCTGTCACCGACAGAGATATTTGACTTATTCACAATCCTATTTGCAAGATTCACATTCACACTTTGGCACTACATTTCATTTATTACGTTAATGTAACTTCTACATGTAATCTTAAATACCATGAGAGACGGGCAGCACATTATAAGAGCATTTTTAAATGCGGAGCAATGTTCCTCATCCTTAGAGTCTCTGACGAATATATTCATCCTCAAGCACTCCAGAGAATGCTTGTGATAAAGAATTTCCAACAGGAGGTCTGGCAAATCTTTCGTGGTGATGCGACAGTTAGTCAGGTCTATCACAGCCAAATTTCGACTCAGTGCCGAAAAACCTTTGATGGATTCGTAGTTCCCATGCAAATAAATTTCCTCGAGGGTAGGTATTCTTGTCCCTTTTGGGAAGATGGCACTAATGGTGTTTCCCACAAGGTTCAGTGCCCTCAACTTTGGGTTCTTTTTTATAATCTTTGTCATCAATTTGGGGGGCAGTGTGGGAGTATCGATGGACACCACTTCTAAGTTGACACATTTACCGTGGATGATCTCGAACAGGTGTGACAGATGGAAGTTTCGTATCTCGAAACAGTGTGGTCCCAGTTGAATGTAAGCAGATTCTCCGTCTTCATGTGGCTGGATCACTAGTGATTCTAGATTTGGAGCTACCCGGTTGATTATATCCAGTCCTTCCAAGTAACTTAGAACAGGCAGGCCCGGATCATAATCGTGGGAAATTATGTTTACATTCTGCAGGGTTGTGATCTCGCTGAAACGAAGTTGTTTAACGATTTTTCTCCATTCTGAGGACCACACTGAAATGTCACTGATTGATTAATCATAATTGAATAATACAACATTTGATGTGTATTTGTAAATTAATAAATATTGTAAATAAATAATTTTTGTAAATAAATTAGTCTATAAATAATAAACAAATAAAATTAAATACATAAACAAAAATTTGTATAGATTTGTATATAAAAACATATTTACCACTTTGAGCAGTTAGCCATATCATCTGGTCGAAACATTCACAGATGTCTGACATATGTTTTTCGTTTAAGTTCTTCATTTTTGTAGTGGTGAAAAAAACTGATTGTTAACTTTATAGTTAACTTGGTAAACTTTTCAAAACGAATGACGTTCCTTGATCGACGCCCTTGTTTTATACTAGCTTTCATGCCCCACCCTCTGTTAGTCCACCTATAAGATGCTCTGAAGTTTAAGACCCTTAGAGCATGTCATAGACTGAAGCCCATCACCAAGAGCATTCTTATGTTGTTTCAACTAATAAGATTTAATTTGTAATTATTCATTATTATTGAAATAAACATTGAAAATTTTAAGTAAGTTCTTGTATATTGAGCGGAATAAAATATTTATTTTAATTAATTTTAAGTTTCTTTTTTTCGGTATAAAAATTGATTCGAAATTGTGTTCCGAAAATTCTTCTGATTTCTCGAAGATTTTAGAAGACACAAGAGTGTGATGATGAAATGAAAGACGGAAGATTGTTAATCAATTTCTTGTTTCGATATTCGATATTTTATGACAATGTGTTTAAAAAATATATTGAAAATACAAATAATTTTGTTTAAAAAAATTTAATTGATTAAAAATAAAAAAAAATTTTGTGAAATATTTAAATAAAATAATTATTATTTAGAAATAATGAGAACAGTTGAAGAAGAACACTTAATTGGTAACATAATATAAACAAAAATTATATGTTAAATTGTATTAATTTTTGTGTCACAACAAAAAAAAAGTTAATTAAAAATAAAAAAACATTTCATTAAAATTATTTATTTATTGTAATAAATACATTTTTCATATAGGTAACATGTACACGGAAAAAAAGTAAGTGAATTTTACTTGCGAGTAAGTAAAAGTCCCAAGTAAAATTTCTGTGCATGCAAGTAAAATTTTTTATTTTTTTCTACTTCCGTGTCGAAGTAAAATGCACTTACTTTTTTTTTTCCTATACGGAATAATAAAATTTTAAACTTGACATGTTATCTGACTGAAAATCAGAACTAAAAATCCAAGCTATGTGTTTATGCGTAGGGCGTAGTATAACAGGCGGACAGAGCATCATGAGTCATCTGGACAATTTTATGTGTGATGAAAAAACGTTAAACAAAAATTTAATTTTTCTATTTAAAAAAAAATATTCTATTTAAACAAAAATTTTATTTTTCTATTTAAAAAAAATATAAGTTAAAAGTTTAGATACTTTTAGAAAAAGTAAAGCGAAAAAAAAAGATTGTTAGTAAACATCTTGTTACGTAATCGATATTTTTATAAAATTGCGATTAAAAATATATTGACAATGGAGGTAGTGTTGTTTGTATAAGGTAAATTGATAACAAAAGGTTTCGTCATAACTCCGGGAGACGCGTACTTTTATTCGTTCAGAAGAAAACCAGATTGGAAAAAATAATAGACGTTGTATTCTATGAAAATTACAACCGGAAATTTCCCAAAAACCAGAAGAATGCATTGTTCATTAATATAAAAGTTGAACAATTAAAATAGTTGTAGGTACAATAAAAACAAAGATCCTAATCCATATTTTAGGAAGTCATAGAAATCTGTGTGCCTACCTTTATTAAGTAATTAGCCCATTAACTAATTTGTCCCGCTTGTTTATAGCATAAAGGCACGAATGCCAACCGCAAAAAATTAGTCCTACGTGTACAAACATTTTCATAAAGTTATTAAATTATTATAACCTAATTACAAAATCAATATTAAAAGATAATCCAAGATTTGGATTATATCTCTAGACTTTTATCATCCCCCTATTTTAATTCCATCTTAGGAATCTCAGTTGGAGAATGTGTTTTTCGTGTTTCAGATGAAATTCGGACATTTGAATAAAACAAAGATTAAATTTTGATTGTGTCGGCGTTTAAATCAGATTTATACAAATCACGTTTAAAGTTATAGAAGAACTATTTAATGGTGGTAATTTCAAAATTTTATTGAAAATTTCAATAGAATTAATTAGGGTCATCTGGGGTAATTTTGACACACGGGGTAAAGTGTGACACTCACTTTTGTTATTTAAATTCAATCTATCAGTCAAAACATTTATTTATGAATGTTCAAATTCACAGTCGTAAGGCTAAAAAATGATGAAATTAGTCGAAATTAGATCATTTGATTTTTGCCAGAATAACGAAACAAATTTGGTTATCACTACATAGACAGGGGTCAAGAACCTACCATAATACTACTCCATAATAAAGCTTTTGTTTTAATGAATTCACGACTTTCAAAAATGAAGATATTGAGATATATTAAGACCATTATTTTATACCTACAATTTTTTCCATATAAATAAATGTCTTTATCTCTCCCTTCGAATGCTGGGAAATTTCGAGAATTTTTTAATTTCAAACATATTTAAGTTCGCACCTCCAGGATGTACGGCAAAGTTTTTTGTAATCGGTTTCCCATCTTATGGAGTAAAATTAAACAACTCCAAATCACCCAATTTTTAGATGAAAAAGAAGGAACACGAAATTACCATCATTTTTAATATATTTTTAAGCACAAGTTTATACAATATCGAATATACAAGATATTTACTTACAATCACTTTGTCTTCTAAAATCTTCAAGAAATCAGAAGAATTTTCGAAGCACAATTTTCAAAACATGTTACAAAAATAAAAACAAATAAAAATCGACAAAAATAAAAATAAACAAGAAACAATATAAAGGACTTGGTGATTTTCCTATGACTGACTCTCAGTTTTTCCTAACGTCAAATCGTGTGGTAGTGGAGGGGGTTAACAAGGGAAGGGTGGGGGGAAGCAGTTATAAAACAAGGGCGTCGCTCAAGGAGTATCATTCGTTTTGAAATGTTTAACAAGTTTACTATGAGGATAACACTCAGTTTTTCAACACCTAAAAAACACCGGTCATTATTTCAACAAGGGTGCAGTTATTTGAAAATTGAGAGAACTCTCTCAATAGTGAAAAAATTGTTTCAGTTACTGGCGTGATATTGACAGTGAAACATATTTAATATGGAAAATGTTAAATTTGCTAATAAGTAACAATTGTGGCTATTCCAAAGGCAATATATTGAATCACATTTAATTTTCTATCAAAGTGTGTTTCAAACAAAACACGTATGTATATAAATGTATATAATGTATATAAATAATTATTCAAACCGAACAAAATTTCAGTTTTCATTAAACGAATACGTTTGCACCGATGACATCGAGCCGAAAGACATCTCGCATGATCTGATTTGAAAAACAGTGACAAATATATGGACGATTCTCTGAAACAGAAGTGCGAGGAAAGATTCGGTTAAGACATCGGCAATGATGATGTCCTGGACCTGTTTTTGACAGTTGATTACAATTGTCATAATTTGAAGAAGTCTGCGTGCTACCTTGATTTGACAATATTCGAAGGAACTAATGATGAAGCCAGGATTTTTTGACACGTATGACCACAAAGAAGCGATGACATTTTACATGACCGAACCGTTTGTCGAACATAGCATTGATGCTGAGTTATCAATACATCAGTTAATTAAAATTAATCATTATTAACTACGTTTGATATTACACGAATATTCTTGTTTTTAGGTAATCTAACAATACCCGGAAGACTTTTGCGACATTTGGCACTCATACTGGAAGAACCGCTGATTTTGTAACAACTTTGTATTCTGGCGGGTTGTGTTGGCTTGTTCGGATGTTTGAGAAAGAGTACGATGAGGATGAGGATGATGAGGACGACGACGTCGTCATGTACTTGAAAATAAATTCGACAATCACTTGCTTCAGTGCTTGTACCGTTGATATTACAGTCATCTTCGGTCAAAATAGAGAAACTGCGTTCACTAGACTGTTTGATGATGTTCGAATGGAAATTGAGAAAACAAAGCATATTCTGCTTGACAGCCATGCAGTTTTAACCTAAAAAGAAAAGTAGATATGGCATCATGTAACTTCATGGTCCAGCAGAAATAATTCAAAATTATCAAGTAGTTTCTGCTTAAGGCGATAAATGAGATTTGGTGTTTACGAAAAACGCGATAAGATCCTGTGCGAAAAATAACTATTAAAATATTAAACAAAATATATCCAACGATTCTTTGCAATTGTATGAATTGTTGGATATATTTTGTTCAATATTTTAATAGTGATTTTTTGCACTGGACCTTATCGCGTTTTTCGTAAGCATCGAACCTCATTTATCACCTTGACAAGGTGAAAGAACATCCCATTTGAGTTAAAGTAGCTCAAAAGTCGAGCAGAAATCGCTTGATATTGAAATTTCTACTTGAAATGAAGAAAGCAATTTTTGCTTTTTTTCCAGCAAATTTCACTTTTTTTATCAACAAACTAATGAAATACACGATTTGATCCAAACAACTGATATTAAGGATAGTCCTAATTCAACGGGACAAAAAATCACCACGCCAGAGGTACCTATAGAGGTACAAATATTGTTTTATGAAATTGAATACAACAACGAGCTGCTGTCGCAGGAAAAAAACCAGTTTTAGTTTTGATATTCACATTTCACTTTTGATTAGTCACAAATTAAAATTATATTTAAATTTTGAAAGTATTATATTAAAGTCTACGAAAAACAGTTTTAAACAAAATGTTTTTAATAGCTTATAATTTGGTATCAGTGCCAGTTTGTAAAAAGAGCTGCGTGAACATTTCTGTTTCAGTCGCAGGAGGTTTGTTTTGTTTTTTGTGACAAAGTGCGTGTTCATGATTCTAATCAAAATGACTAAAAAACATATGTGTTGTTAACTGGTTATCACACAATTGAAAGTAAATTTTAAAAATTGTATGTATTTATAATACTGATTTTTCTTTATAATTTTTCAATAAAATAAACGTTTCTTATGTCTTTCTAATACGAGAAAAATTATCTGATTTTACCATCTCATTTTTAAGAATTCCCTGACATTTCCCAGTTTTATCTGTTGCATCTTTCATATTTTCTAAGAAGTATATTGCATACTTTCTAAGAAGTACTCGATCTCAATTTTGTTTGAGAAAGATTCAAAATGTTGCTGTGCTTGTAAAACTCACTCGGTTCGGCGATCCAAAAGATTCAGATCGTCGCAATTTTCATAAACCTTTTTTGATGATTCCCCCGTTGTGATCTGTTTTCCAACGATGCATCCAAGGTCACCTTCAGCTGGCCATCAAGGTCGTCCTGATTTTGCTACCAAAGTTGTTCGGATATACATCTGCAAATCTGTCAACTATAATCCTCCTGATATTATTGCACTTCACTTCATTAAATTTAATATTATTCACTATTGTTATTATTCCAAATTGATTTGACACTGTAAACAATAAAACAAACACCAACACTCCCGTTTGCACGTTTGAACTGCACTTTTTCACCCGGTCAAACATCCCGGCGTTGGCGTGAATCTGAGCTTGCTGGTGCCGCCATCTTGATTGACGCTCCGCGATTTGGTTATGAGGATTCCAATAGACGAGCCACCCGTCCGTGCGTTCGGAGACGCTATAACACTGCCATTTGTACGTTTGAACTGCACTTTTTCTGGAAGATAGATAGAATTAGTTTTATTGGCCTTCATATAGTTATATACATAGCCACACTTTTTCTGGAAAAACTGAGCCGGCCGATGCCGCCATCTTGATTCACGCACTGCGATACACATTGTTGAAATCGTTTATGAAATCGGGGTCAATTTCAATAAATATTCACTCACAATAACATTCGCACGTTTTGTTAGATTCACGCACAAACTGTTATTGCAAGACACGAATTTTCAGACTGCGGGCCATCGCGCACGAATCCGAACTGCTCCCCACCAACGCGGTAACTGTCTTGCGTCTGTTTCGGCCATTTGGTGGTTGTATCCGGTGGGCGGGGCGTGTTTTACATTGTTTTACTTTTAACATTTCTGAATTCCAACAAATAATGGCGTTGTAAATAACGTCAATGTCAAAACAACATCAATCACAAATTTGTTTTGTTTTATTTTGAACTTTTTTTGTTTTGTTTAAAAAACAAAACAAATATTCGATAGATATTGATTTGACCTCGGTGTTATTAGCAATTTCAAGATGTTGTTTATCATTGACGATGATAATAATGAGTTTATTTATCACGAATGATCGTTCTTTAGGTTTTTAGAGATCCTCGTTTGTCGCGCTTACGGACCAAAATGGTCTGTGGTTACCGGCACTGTGATCTTTCTAGATCTTTGACGATTGCCAAGTTTGTGGTAGGGGAGAGACAGCACGATCGCGAGTGCGTTCGGGCACGGCGCACTCCGTCGCCTATGACCTGCCCATAAAATCCGTAATTCACAAATCATATTAATTCATAACATAATTCATAATACGATTATTATTATATACAATGTCAATTACATATATATGCATTTTCGTTTGTTCTATTTTCATAACAAACTATCACAAAGTCGAAAATCAAATGAAATCTTACGAAATCAAACAAATGAAAATCTATAACGGACACTGTTTTGACCTTCACGTCATCACCGATTTTTGTTTATTCTTATGTTTTGTTTTTTTTAACTGTATTTCTTAACAATCGAATCGTGGTTGCACAAGTAAATTTCGTCATTTGGCGCAGAAGGGTGGTGTCTCCGAACGCACGGATGGGCGTTTTCGTCTATTCTCGGGAATTCTAGTAACCGTATCGCGGCACGTGAATCAAGATGGCGGTATCACGTCAAAACAATATCAATTGTAAATCTACACAGAAAGAAAAATCAACCGATTCTCAGTTAAAATCTCATCGTTTTTTACGTTGACTTTTAATACGGGAAGAAAACCGTAAAAATTATGGTATTACTCAAAAAAGAATAGATTATCCCTAAAATGATGTTTTAGTATAAAAGAATGAAAATGATCGTTAAAATTCTTTACAGGCATGGAAATATTACTTGAAGTACTGTTCACATTGACATTTGAGGAAACGAACCACCATGTATTTTATCGAAAAATTCGTTGAAAGATAGCAAATATTATGAGATGAAATCAATAGTAATAATCGATCGGTTTTCAGTAAATATTCCTTGGCTTTCTTTCAACGAATAATAATACAATTTTATCTACACGAAAAAAAAATCAACCGATTTTTCGATAACAGGCAGTTAGGGAATATTACGATTATTACTTTTAGGTTAAAATAGATAAAATTGTAAAAATCGATGAGACTTTAACTAAGAATAGGTTAATTTTTCTTTCCGTGTATTTTAACCTAAAAGAAATAATCGTAATATTCTCTAACTGCCTTTTATCGAAAAATCGGTTGATTTTTTTTCCGTATAGACATGTTCGTTTGTTCTTTTTTTCATAACAGAATATTACTAAGTCGAAAATCAAATGAAATTAACGATACCAAACAAATGAAAATCTATAATAACTGACATTGTTTTGACCTTCATATCAATTTTTGTTTGTTTTCATTTCTTTTTTAACTGTATACTTTTCGATAATCGAATCGCAATTGCACAATAAATTTCGACATTTGACGCGGGAAACTAGCGTCTCCGAACGCACGGACGGGTGGCTCGTCTATTGGAATCCTCGTAACCATATCGCGGAGCGTCAATCAAGATGGCGGCACCGGCAAGCTCAGATTCCGGCCAACCAACGCCGGGATGTTTGACCGGGCGAAAAAGTGCAGTTCAAACGTGCAAACGGAAGTGTTGGTGTTTGTTTTATTGTTTACAGTGTCAAATCAATTTGGAATAATAACAATAGTGAATAATATTAAATTTAATGAAGTGAAGTGCAATAATAT